>JABSTB010000904.1:0-22721 GCA_013756995.1 Neonectria neomacrospora | reverse complement strand
CCTATAGTTAAGAAATTAAGTAATTAATTAAATACTCTATAACCTATATTTTAAAGACTAAGTTCTTCCTAGCCTTTTATACTACCTACTAAGCTACTATAATAAAGAGTAATATTAAAGGGGGTTTTTAAGAGGCTAGACTTACTCCTTTAGACCTAGAAAATGTTATATTAAAGCTTAATATATAGCTATAGACTCTAATATTAGTTAAGGAGGAGGTCAGCCTCCCTAACCCTTAGGTCTTAAAGACCCTAAAGACTATACTTAAGGCTAGCTTATAGTCTAAATACCTTAAAAGATAAGTTAGAAGACATTAAAGTAGCTCTCCAGTATCTATCTTTAAGGCACTTAAGTCATTTTCTAAGAGAATAAAGGCAATAATATATTAGATAGCATTATTAAAGTCTAAGAACTAGATCCTTCAATAGGCAAATGAGACCCTTAGTAAGTAGCGCAGAGTGAAAAGAACCTACTTATAGAATAGAGGGAAGATAACTATAGAGGAGGGAAGGGAAGTAATTAATTAAATAGATGTCAATATGCAGGTACAGGCTAAATTGTCGAAAAGTAGTGGTCAAGGAGGGTCAGCGCAACTGAGGGAAAGGTATTGTGGAGCGTGCAGCAAGACTGGTCATAATGTAAGAACATGTCAAGTTGTTATTGAGATATCTGAGGAAGAGTATAGCACTTAGTTTTAATTGATTAGATAATTTGTTGTGTTTTTATCTTAGTTCTTGTTTTAATGGTTGAGGGAAAGTGATCGGCTCACTTGGTTGATCGGCTCACTTATCATATACGTTACTCATTAAGCATATAAAAGTTTGCCAGCGGATCTTCCATGTCGTGCAGTAGTAAGAATACCAATCATTGCTAAGCTTTGTCCTTGAATATTGACGTCGCCAAACTGGAAAAGCCCTCTGACTTCAAGGTGATGCCTGTTGTAAAAGACTATCCGTTTTTCACAGTGGCACACATCCAACAGATACTTCAGCGATATAGACTTCAACAACTGCATCAGCTGTGCCACAGGCATCGGTGACAATGGTACCTGAATCACTAGGATATTCCCATCAATACTCTTAGCCCCAGCGTTCAGGACAGGGGCTTGGCGGTTGGAAGTTGAACGACTGATGCACCTAGTCTGAATGACATTAGTCTCGAGCACTGGCGTACGCGGAGATGCGACACGGCCGTTTCTGTTCGTCGTCTCAAATGCATGAGCATAGCTTAAAAGAGGCCGTCATCATATGCCCCAGATTCAAACGTCAAACCCATGGGCATTTTTGTGTGTCTCATCCTGCCCATAGTGACACTTAACGTCGGGACGCCCAGCTGGTGGATGGCAAAGTTCCCATGCAGCCTAGCAACGCCATTTCTCCAAGTGAGCTCAACAGACAACTCATCGACCTCTGCATTCTCAATGCCGACATCTCCGGCAGCGAGCCACACGACAAGGTCTTGAAAATCAAAACTTTGCTTTTAGCCCAGGTGGGACTCTCATGTTGATGATTGATGCTTGATGCGACTTTGCCATGCTTTGCACTACACCAAACGTCTAGCTAGTAGCAGAAACTGACAACGGGAAACTTTCATTAGGTCAACGAGTCTGCGTAAGTTACAATGTTGCCGAGAAGAACATTTGGATTGCCATTGCTCGACTGATCTACTGTTTTGACTTTGAGCAAGTTGAGATGAGTCAGCTGTTACCACTGGCTGTCAAGAGACCCAGGACTCTCAAACAGGTCATTATCAGCCCCTGAATCCCTTGAAAGTTGAATGGACCGGGTTCGAGAATGCTCCTTTCCCGGTGCGGATCAAGCCGCGAAGCGCGGCGCATCAATATTTGATGAAGAGGGAATGCGCGCCTCTCTGATGGCCCGCCAATGGTAACAAGAATCAAGGAGTCAAGGACGCTCAATGATCAGTTCTAGTGGCTCTTGATGGGGAGTAATGTAGTGGTTGTCCATGTGCGTTTCAATCACGAGACGAGATGGCAAGGAGGGAGCACTTGTACTGTGAAGCTGTACATTTGTCTCATCGCTTCCGCGACCTAATATATGGATATACAGTGCACATAGAATATCCACATCCACGTTCGAGTCGATGACAAGACTCTTGTTCGTGGTTCTCATTCATTACAATATAGCCCCCTAATCATTCGCTTGTAACAAACAACCACTATGATGGAAGCTGGTCATCATATCAGCATATGAAAGGACTGACACATTTACATATCCTCAAGTGGTGATGGCAGCTGTTGACGATCTCCTCGGCTGGAGCTTTACCTCAACGTCCTCAAGATACTTGTGCAAGACGCACGCATCTGTTGCAGCAAGCAAGGGGTTTCGTCAGTGACGGGTCATAAATCAGAAGCTAGCAATCCAACGTCAACGGGGGCTCAGAAAACACTCACATGTCCAAACACTTCGATGCATCAGCATGCCGTAGAAGACTAGAGGCGGGCTGCCAGGGTGGACCTGTTGGGCATCGCAATCGATGCCCTGGTCGCTTATCTCCTCGAATATCTCCTCAAACAACCCGTCTAGTCTCCCAAGACGCTCCCGATTTTCTGCGTCAGCCGAAAAGTGGATTGTTGCCTCTTCACGCGAGGAGAGCCACCAACTTAGTATCAGGGCTGCCGAGGGTTAGTGATAGATCGCAGAGGCCCCGACGTGCCGACCAGGTCGCTTAATATCAAACGATGGAGAGAGCTCACCAGTTTCGTAGGCTGTCGCCAGGACGTGCCCACCAAACATCAATGGTGCCAAGCGCTTCAGGTGGGCGATGCCCAGCTTTGCGCGGATCAGCCATGAGCTGGCGGCGTATTCTACAGCGCGGAGAACCCGTGGGTGCGCCCGATATTGTGGCCGAGACGACTTCACATCTGGGGTGGACGCGTTTTGTTTCAGATATCGTAGCTCCGGTCCGAGGTAGAGATGGTAGTATGCTGAACCGAGCAAAGCGAGCGAGTCAACCATGAGTGAGTCGCCGTGCCTGCTGGGTACAGTCTCGGCGTGAGGGTGTCGCCGCCAGAGAACCTCCCAGACATGTAGTGCTTTCTCCATCCTGGTCACAGAGTCTTTATCCATCAACCCAGACGAAAAGAGGGTGGATTGTTCGATGGAAAGAATAGACGATAAGATTGATCCTAGTAAAGCCATCAGGCCGAACGAACCGATTGGCTCTGGGGGTGCCTGTCCATGAAGGATCATCTTAACCGCGTCGTTCATGCTTATAGACGACAGAGGAGTCATCATCCCCTTGGTCACTACCCACTCTGGCGCCGAAGATGCTCGCCAGAGCAAGTCATTAGATGGCAGATGAAGATCCGAGGGTTCTTGGCGCACAAAGTTGCCCGTGGTTCTCCGGTCATAACATATGATGACGCCGTTAAGAATCCAGGCCCAGCAGGTCAGTCTGTTCACAATGTGAGTTTAAGGGAATTACTGCGAGATACCAGTCTTAGGTTCAGGCAATGACATACCTACTCAAGGTCTCAACCTGTACCCAATGGTGCCAGTCAGAGTTGGATTTTGATATAGAGCAACGAGGCTTCGTCTCTGCCGCCGCCAAAAGCTGCTCCATGTTAGATGTCTTTGCACATATTGACATACCTGTCCGAACTCAGCCAAGGGGTGTTGAAAACTCACGTCTGACACGAGCGTGACGTGCCTTTGAGCTTGACGGAAATGCTGCATGTTGTTGCCAAAGGCACCAAATTGTGCACAAAGAAGAGCTGCCTGGATGGGCCAGAGGGAATAGTCGGCCTTCTGCAGCAATTCTGTCTCATACTAGTCACACTATTAGAAAGCGATGATGGATGAGACTGGACGAGGCCTCTATACTTGTCCGATGATCCGGCAGCACGCTTCGTATGCCTGGCATGCCAGCTCGTGTTCTGAGAGATAGCATCCGCCAATAGCCGACATTGCGAGGATGAGGCCGGCTACGAAGGTCAGCCAGCTGCTGTGTACATCCATGTCAAGGGCGGGGCAGCGAAACATACGGTGTGTTGATGATATTGAGAAGCTCGGGCGGTGAACAATGGGAGTGTGCCGGTCGAAACACTCAAAGTAGGCGTTCAAAAACCTCGCGAGACGCGAGCGACTGAGACAGTTGCCTTTGGAGATGCCGTCGGGCCCCCGGGCTGCTAAGAAAGCTCTACCAACAGCTTCTGCCTCCTCCTGGGCGCAACGCAACGCACGGTAAGGTCGCACAGATACTTGATAGTCGGCGGGACGGTCGGGGCTATTGCTGTGTTCGATTGTTGGAGAAGCGTGACGAGTTCTGCTGGATAGTATTTCGTCGGAATCATCAAGGCCAGGTTGGAGGTGTTGTGGACGAAGCTGCTGCTGCTGCGGTAGAGACTGTGGCTGTGACCCGATGGCCTTGGCGATTGGGCTGAGTCTGAGAGAATAATGACCAGGATCTAGGAGCAAACAATCGTCAAGAAAAGCAAAGTCGCCCAGGTTGACGTCAGGGATGTCGTCGAATATGCCAGGATGGCTGGTGTCGACGGAAAATCGTTGAGTGGTGTAGTTTGGTCCCGTGGAGACCCAGGAGCCGAGGTCCTGGGACAGGAGTTCAGAAGGCTGGAATGGCTCGAGAGCCTCGAATGAGGCTGAAGGCTGGTTGACAAATATAGACTCGGGTTGGACTGGGTCGCTGGCGCATTGATTCGACGCTAAAAGGTCATCTTGAGCCTGCTGGTCAGGGACGTCAGGGACTTGCGGGTTTGACGATACGTTTGAGGAAGCATTTTCTAGCGCTGGGTCCGTCTCGGCTATCTCGACTACGCCATGGCCGGCAGCGGGCGACGTCGAAGATGTAGGCGGTGTCGAGATCTGGACTTGAACACATTGGAGAACATCTGTGACGACGGGTTGGTTGGATACGTCTTCCATGGTCGCGGCTATAATAGAGCCAACGGGGCTGGTAGGGCTAGAGAAAGTCGCAAGCAGAGTCAGCAGAGGCCCCGACAAGTTACAACAGCGCTGACTCGAGAAGCTGAGGGGGCTCACGTTATTCTTGCGGCGAGAGCAGGCCGCTTAGAGGGGGGTGGTCGTGATTCGTCTTGAGCATCCTGGTCTTGAGGGCTCGGTCTCGAATGCCGAGATAGGTGGTCGTCGCATTTCTTTAGGTGACGACGGAGGACGTCGGCTCTGGTGAAGCTTGCTCCGCACGATTGGCAGCTGTAATGTCTCAGATTCTCGTCTGTCGGAGACGAGGATATTAGAGATTAGCTTGCACAAAGAGTCGCCCGAGAAAGACTAGAAGAGAGGCACGTACGAGCGGCAACGTGGCGGCGAAGGTGTTCTGCGCGAACAAAGGTCTTGTGGCACACTCTACACACATGGCGACGCGGCCGACAGTCTGGGGCTTCGGCTACATGGATCATGACTAGGTCAGAAATTCTGCTGCTTGAATTTCAAGCCAAGTGCTGGGGAAGAATGGGCCTGAACCAACAGTTTGGGGGCATTGGCAGATATCGGAGGGGTTGGAGATCGAGATTGAGGGGGCATCATCTGAGTCGACGACCAGGGCTGCGCATGTGCAGGGTTGGCGTTCAACGCAAAGCTAGATGGCATCAATGGAATGGAAGCGAGAGAGAGAGAGAGACAGGGCCCAGGCCTCCAAGGTGAGATGAGGTGAGGCAAACGCGGTGAATAGCCGGAGGGGGAAGGAAATCGTCATTCAGCTGGCGGTGAGTTCGAAGATGAGGAGTTGAGGGCAACCGGGCCAGGATAACTTATTACGCGCAAGGAATTGATCAGCGGACAGACCGTCTGAAGAATCAGAGACGAGACTGCCTGGTCAACAACTGAAGCTAAGAAAAAGAGGGCCAAAATGCGGGGAAGAGTTGGACTACAGCAGTGGCGGCATCGGCTCGGCAATACCGGGATTCATCTTCAAGCTAGTATATCCGGAGAAGACTCAAAAACGTAGTACTAACTACTAAGTTACTTAGTTCGTACCGCCCTCTACTTGAGCTTGATTGCATTGAATCTGTCCAAGATCCGTCCGAGGAAGACCAAACAGGCGCAGAATCATCCGACGTCTGAAACGGCGGCAGCATTCATCATATATCACGGCTATTGCAGCCCCCGTTTCCAGTGCCAACTTGGCTTAACGACCTCCAGGCCTCTACTCTGTACTAGGCTCGACCCATCGGAAATAGAGTGCACGGCGTCCTTGAACCCTGCAGCCTGCAAGTCACAGCGGACCATGTAGTGAATAATACATGGTCGTCAACGAGATACGCAGCGCATACAATTGCCAATACACCTTTTGCCCATACCTTACACTCACTTAATTCAGGAGGCAAGACTTGGAACGCGTGGGTCGTTCATCAAGTGTTGGTAATATTGATTCGCCTGTCTTGTGCCCTGAATGCTCCCTCCCTTGTGCGGGCTACATTCATCCATCCCCTTCAGGCAATCATTGCCTCGATCATGCTGGTAAAAGTGCTGAGCTTGGAGAAGCCGCTGACGCGGAGGCCAGCTTTTTTCAGCAGTGCCTCCGTCTCGGAGAACGATCGTTCATAGCCGCCGAAAAAGCAAAACGTGTTCCACGTCATCAGATCTGCAATGTCCGGAACAGCAGACTGTTGTTCTGGGATGCTCTCAGACGGCACGGCGGTGCCTAGGCCTTTGGAGGATGGCACCACAGAGACGGCCGAAACCATGATTTCGTTGATCAACAGTCTCGAGCCTGGAGTCTTGCGCATGGCGTTGGCAACGTTGTTGAGGATCTGCAACACCTCGTCCGCAGGGTATTCGCGGCTTCACCACGGTCAATCCACGATAACAAACAATACACAAAAGTTGGGGGGACAGATAATACTAACATGACACCTCGCAGATACCAGACCTTGCCTTCGCTCTTGTTAGGCTTGAAATAGTCTTGGGCGGCGAAGCTAATGTCCCCGGCTTCGACCTTGGCCTTGAAGTCTTCTGGAAATGACTAGCCGGCTGCGTTAGTGTACGAACCCCCTCGTCGCTGCCAAGAGACGCAATATACATACAGATTCCAGAGCATCGACAACCGCAGCGTGGTCTTGGAATACCCACCGGAGGCGAGGATACTGTCGCAAAATATCCATGGCGCTGTCTCCCGGGCCGCAGCCTAAGTCAATCACGACTGAGTCGCCCAGCTCACGCCAGGCATAGCCGTGCACAAGCGGAGCTCTTGTAATTCTCTGAGTCGGCAGGTATGAGATAGATGTACATCTTCCACTAGGCAAAGGGCCGTCACTCACGTTTAGCCATGGCACGACGCCGCTTGCGACCTTGGCTGCGAAATCTGCGTGCTCTGGCTGCATCATGTATTCCATAAAGGTCTCTCCGTTTTGAGACACGGCTGAGCAGAATGGAGCATCTTCAGCGGCGAAGGAATCTTTAGTCTTGACATCCGTCATGTTCTGCAAGAGTCCGGTCGCAGATAGGGTGTTGTAGTGGCCACTAGGATCCATTAATTTGGTGTCTGGGCGGTCGGGAAGCGGAGGAGGAGGAGGCATTGGAAATAGCTAAGGAGGCAAAGCAAAGATGAAGAATGAAACTTCTCTTACAGCAAAGATAAAAATGGTTCCGAGTTTTCCTTTTTCAGCAGCGTGACACTATGTCTGGTGTTTGCAAACACATCTGGAGAGACTTCTCGGTAGATGTACTCGGATGCCAGCAGCCTGAGAATGCGCCCTAGATTGACGTGTAAGCGCCATCCTGGGTGGTCATCGTTATTCAAGCGGTTTATCACACCTACCGAGTTTGTTCTCATTCACGCCCATTTTCTGCGCAAGCTTTGGAAGGGCAGCCTGCCCGCCCAATTCCTCAATGGCATCTGAGATGCCCAGTGTTGCGGACACATCGAGTGCCGCCGCTTTCAGAGCCGAGAGTCCCAACGAAAGATGCTTCAGGCGCGTGGGTGTAACTGAGGCGCTGATGGCATTGGCATCAGCGCGGATTTTCTCGACAAGGTCAAAGACCGGTTGTGGGACATGGCGCTCTGAATCGTCGAGCCCGTCAAAGTGCGAGGGCTGCCACAAGTGCACTGGCGAGTTGCCGTTCTTGGACAGCTGGGCTTCGAACTGATGGACGTTGGCAGTCAACGCGGCCAGGGTCTTTTGAAGAAATGTCATAATTTTGGAATCAAGGAAGTACGGTATAATGTGTGAGATGAGAACAATGAGGGACTTGGGAAGATCCGAGTAGTATGGAAGGGGGAGGTAGTAATATACTAAGATTAATGTCTCAGCCCCCTCACTGCAGGTACTACATTCCCGATTTATTTCTCTTTTATGCATACAACATTAATGTTATAAACCCAAAAATTCATATACTATTAGATGTTTTCCTCTTTATTAAGCAGTCACCTTTTACACGTGAATGTCTTGTAGTTTTAAAGTTTAGAGCATCTACCCCACAGTACGTACCCACAATAACAACCCCACAGACCTCGACAGACATTCGCTTTACCCGGCCGGTACCCTATGCCCCCTCTCCTAACAGAGAGGGGGCATCACAACCTATTTCTCAGTCACTCCTATATCTTCGTTAATTATATTAGAATAGATAGGGAGATAAACTAAGCTAATTAAAAGTTACTTATTTTTGATAGGTATTTCATAGACTTACTTATTATTTTATAAAATTAGTCGTAAATTAGATACGTGATATATAGAAACAGGAGTAACTAAGAAATAGATTGTGATGCCCCTCTCTAGTAGGAGAGGGGGGGCCTAGAAGCCTGCTTAGTCAACCCGCCGGGCATAAGCATCTCGTATCTTTATCAGCGATTCAACCCAGTGGGGTGTCGTGAAGATGGGTGTCGTGAAGATGGGGTTGTCTCAATTCCCAACTCTACACCCAATCCCACAAGCTAGACGGGCCAAACATTGTGATTATTCAGCTGATGAAGTCGGTTCGAAATGAAGGACGGACAGAGACACAAAGACCTCAGTTTGGGCAGTGGTTTATTATATGGCAAGCATCAACAACATCCTTCACTCGAACATCTACCTATAACATCAGAGCGCCGACACAGCGATTCCTGACACTCCCAAATCATGACACAAGATTCAAATACCGACAATTGCCAAAACAATAAAAGAAACCCGCGTGTGGGTTGGAGAGGCTCCTGCGTATTACATCACCATTGCCGCCTCGGCCTCCCGGAGCGTTGGGTGCTCAATGGCGCTGGACGAGAAAAGGCAAAGCAATCGGCCATCCTGGTCTATGGCGGAGCGACATCCGTGGGCTCCTTCGCCATCAAGCTGTTGAGGCGTGCCAACATCTACCCCATCATTGCCGTCGCTGGCCGTGTTGGCGAGTTTGTCGAGGGTCTGCTTGACAAGCTGCAGGGCAATGTCGTCGTCGACCACCGCAAGGGAGAGGATGCCCTCGTCAGCGGGATTAAAGCCGCAGACTATATCCATAAGAGCATCCTAAACTGCTTGTTAATGCTCTTCACTATCTCCCTCAACCTCCTAGATAATTATACTTTATTAACTTATATAAGTAACGTGGTTCACAAGCGAGTTATACAGACAAGCAAGTTGTACACTCCACATATATTTTCTCCCTTTAATCTTCTAATGTATTTTAATTAAATCACAACCAATAGATTCCAATTTAAAAGAAGCTAATATCATCCTTGCCATCTCTACTATAAAACGAGACCTAAAGCTCAGTATCTAAGAAGCAGCAAAAGTCTATAACATCAATTATAACATACTATAGAATAGAATAAATAGCTAACGCACTTAACAAGATATACACGCCAATTCTATAAGATTAACTTTCCTTAAAGAGGAGACTCTAGTTAAGTTTATTCTCAACCTAGATTCACGAGGATTCCCTCCCCACCTCAGTAGTGTTAAAGAAATAGCCAACCTCCTTCTAGTAGAATGCACTGCAGGACATGTCAGCAAGCACTGGGCTTCACACTTCATAGCGCAATAACTAGAGCTTAAGATGCATTTTAATCGCCCATATAACTACTAGAGAGCCCTCTGCGAAGATCTGATTATAATTAACATATAGTTTCAGCTTATATAGAATATAAAGGCTAAATATAGCATCTTTAATAGGGATTTCTATAACTTTAATAAGACTAGGTTTATAATAGGTATAATCTTATTTACAATAGTAGTTATTAGTACTAAATAACGTAGAAAGGTAAAATTAGTATAGCCTAGTAATTAGGAATAGGTTATAGTAATTTAAGAGATTAATACTAAAGGTTAGGCGCTCCTGCCGTTTATTATTATTAAGGGGTCCTACTATCTTAGCAATTAGTATATAGAAGGTAACCTCCCGCCCCCCTAGGTTATCAAGCCTACTGAGAATAGATAGACTGATAATATAACTAGCTTTAAATAGATATAGCATTTTAATAAATATACTACTAGTTACATAAAAGGTAAATATTAAATGTTAGTAGTAGACAGCTATAAAAGTCACCAATCTATAGAGTTTAAGCAGTTCTACAAAGAAAGGAATATTATTCCTATTTATATACTATCTCACTTATCACATCTTCTTCAGCCACTCAATATTAGGCTCTTTAGTCCTTTGAAGTAGGCGTATAGTTATAAGATTGAAGAGCTGATGAAATACTACATTACCTACATCACTAAGGTTAAGTTCTTTTCTACCTTTAAAGAAGTCTTCTCATCAGTTTTTACTAAATCTAATATTAAGGCTAGTTTTAAAGAGTCCAGTTTAGTACCTTATAATCCTCAGGCAGTCTTATCAATACTAAATATCAAGTTACAGACTCTAACACCAACTAGCCCCCCTCTAGAAGCAACCAACTCTTAGGTCTCTAATACTACATAACCTAATATAAACCCTATTACAGCTATATACCTTAAGGATCAAATTAGTCATTATCAAAGTAGCTCTCTAATATTAATATATAATACTATTGACTAATTTACATAAGGAACATAGGTAATAATATATAAGGTAGTCCTCTTACATGAGGAGAATAAGTCACTTAAAGCTGTAAATAAGACACTTAATAAACACTAGAGAGCTAAGAAAACATATATGCAGCAAGGAGGGGCCCTTACTATAGGGGATGCTTATGATATTCTAGCTTAGAAGGATATTAATTAGCAGGTAGCTTAAGAATTGTGATAAAATAGTAGTCAGTTGAGGCGGGCTGCAGCGAGCGTTCGGCAGTGTGGAACTTGTAGGAAGCTAGGTCATAATGCAAGAACCTGCTTAAAAGATGTAGATTTATCTAGAGAATCTAGTTCTAATGACTCTAAATAGATTTTTTAGGTTGTGGTGTTATAATTAAGCGATAAAGGTTGAAGGGTAGGAGGAAGTGTACAACTCGCTTGTCTGTACAACTCGCTTGTGAACCACGTTATAATATCTATGATAATTCCTAGTTCTAGTATATAATATACTTCTACAGCCACAAGAAGAAGGACATAGAGAAGACAGGCAGTGTCTAGCTCAAGGGATACATCAACTTTAGCTCCATCACTATACTCTTCAGCCAGCCTATAACTTTCCGACAGCTCATAGATCACTTCACTAGCAAATAGCGATGGGTTCCCTACATGCCGGGAGCCATTATCGTCAACACCAGTGAGATGATGGAGTAGTGGACTAGTAGCTTCTACAAGGCCACCATCCACCGCGTGTGCCAGCCACCAGCCGACCAGCTCAACGAGGACCCCTGCAGTCTCTTCTATTTCATTGTGCCCAACAACAAAGTCAAGATCAACACTCTCTTAGAAGATTCATGCGTCTTGCATGAAACTGGGGACGGAGCCGACATCCAGGCTGTACAGGTCCGCTCGCATTGGCGCCTACGGACAGACAAACTTGTTCAAGGGCAAAGGGAGTGGTGTTCAGAAGGAAACTATTGCAGGAATCAAGCTGAAGTATTATAACTAGAGGTGTTATGGATGCAACTGGAGGATGACTGAAATGTGTACCCGATCCAAAGCTGATGAATGGAAACGACAACTCTCTGCTAGGTTCAAACCAGATTAAATTGATGGCATCTTTTGCTAGTACTATGAACATCTCGCATGAAGACTCAATTGTATATCATGACCATCTTGTAACGAGAGCTCATTACATGCCTAGCAATTGTAGGTACGTTGATATCCACATTTCCTGTGCTTCCGGCCAGCCATGGGGAGGGATAACCCCATTGTGCTCGACATTGTAAGCATTTATGGACTGATGCCCTTGGAGTTGTGCACATGGAAATCCGCCATTCTCGGCTGGTACTTTGACGTCCGGGTGTGACTGAATAAGATAATCCCCACAGTTGGCGTCGTGTGGGGAAGTGGGAGGTTAGGCGTCTGGTTGACCACCCCCACAATCTCATTTGGCCACGAGAAACCAAGGCAGCAACAGACGAATGATGATTTGATGACCCTCTAGACTGACTTACCTGAGGATTTTATCAAATTATAGAGCTGAGAATCCCCCATCCGTGGTTTGAAACATATCTCCAGCATCACATCCTCTTTCTTGACTCTTTATTCTGACCAACACGTTACAGCATAGCATCTCGGCAACCATGACAGTCGACCAAGCAACTCCACTCAAAGTTACCATTGTTGGTGCTGGACTAGGTGGATTGGCTTGTGCAATGGCCTGTCATCGCAATGGCTTCGATGTGACAGTCTTCGAACAGGCTCGCGAGTTCCTCCGAATAGGGGACTCGATCGGATTTGGGTCCAACTCGGCCAGACTGCTGCATCGATGGGGCTTCGGTGAAGAACTGGAACGCATCAACAGTCGAATTGATGAGATGGAGATCTACAACTTCGACTCGAGTGACAAGCTCCTTGGTGTGGATAAACAGGTTGGAGACGCCGAGAAAATCTACGGTTGCAGGCCTTTTATCGGCCACCGCGGAGATATCCATCAAGTCATGGCCGACTACTGCAGGAAGCTGGGCATTCCTATCAGGATGGCGACAACCGTGACAGAATATGACGGCAACAAGCCGAGCGTCACGCTCGGGAGCGGCGAGGAAGTCGTCTCGGACATCATCATCTGTGCCGACGGCGTCAAGAGCAAAGGCCGCCAAGTCGTCCTCGGGTACGAGGATCTGCCCATTCACAGCGGCTACGCCATTTACAGGGGATATTGTGACGTAAAGGCTGTTCGAGAGGACCCTCTTATCAACAAGTTCGTCCGCGAGGACAAGATTCGCCTCTTCCTTGCGCCTGACGTGCACTGCATCATCACCACGTTGCGGAATGGCACCGAAGTGAATGCTGTCCTCACGCACAAGGACACGGCAGACATTGAGGAGGGTTGGAACAAGCCGGGAGATAAAGCTGATGTGATGAGGATTGTCGAGGACTGGGACCCCGCTGTGAAGAGGGTATGGGAGAAGATGGACAATATCATTGACTGGAAACTCGTCTACCGGCCCTGTCTCCCTCAATGGGTCTCCCAGTCCGGTCTGGTGGCCCTCATGGGAGACGCAGCTCATCCGTTCCTCCCAACCTCGGTCCAAGGCGCAAGCCAGGCCATCGAGGATGCCGCTACGCTTGCGGCGTGCCTGGCCAAAGTGAAGACACGGAACAGAGATGGCGTCGCACTGGCTCTGCACACGTACTTTGAGCTGCGCCACGACTACGTTGCCGAAGCGCAGCAGACGGGAATCAGCCAGCGAGAGAGGTGGCACACTGCGCACGATCAGGAGAGCAAGAGGTTCAAAGAGGAATTTGATATCCAAAAGGTGTCGCAGAATAACTTTCACCTGTGGGCGAACGATGCCGAGGATGTTGTTGAGAAGCAATGGGAGGAGGTCTCGAAGAAGGTTGCTCAGCGCTTGGCGCAGGCTGAATCTTGAAGGAGACTACGAATGTTGGTTGATAGAAATCATCAGTAGAAAAGAACAGTAAAGGTTCAAAACCTGAACCTTAGAAATAGTAACTCAAATCAGTAAGACTAAGATACTGGATTGCAGACAGCTTCAATGACGCAATGCCTTACTGCCTGCTGGCTTCTTTGGCCAATTATATTCAGAATGAACTCATTGCCTCTTGACCAGCTGAATAAGGATAAAATCCCTACGAGGACCCTTCCCTGGTCAATCTGCCCCAGCAAACTCCAGCCTTCCAATAACTCGCCTCCCTCAATATTGTACCGTAAGTTGTCTATTGTTGTCATTGTCTATTGCTCTCCACAGAAGGGCTCGCCTACCCAAAGTTGTCAGTTGGTCTGTCGGAAGCCTAGTCAAAGTATCACAGAACTCGGTGAGTGATTGATCTCCACCAACACATCAACACATCAACATGGTAGCTTAGCAGTTGCAAACTGGTTATCAGTGAAATTCAAATTTATTTATAATTCAATATTCTCGGATCCCTAGACTAGCCACCTCTCCAGATGCATACTGGGACATCGTGACCATCTAGTCAATGAAGTCCATTCTACGGTGGTCCGCACCCGCAGGCGGAAGGTTGTGAGGCTTGTAAGGCACTCCGCTGTCCAATGCCTCGACGACCTTCTCGAACTCATCGTAGGCGTACTGCTGGCAATCGTGACCAAAGATCCACTTGGGCCGCGGCATCTCCAGGACCGTGGCATCCTTGGCCACTGCCTCCCAGTCCGTCTTGTGCCATGCATCGCGGGTTTCGATTCCGATGCGCTGCATGAGACTGACTCGTTCGTACCTGGCGGTTGGTCAGTATTGTCAATCATTGGGTGGTATGCGTCTTGCGAAGTCTTAGTCCGAGGGGAGGGAGCAACATACCTGATGGCTTGAGTGGCACGGAGTGCTTGCTGAACCTTTCCCTTGCCGCTCAACTCAAGGCATACCGCGAGAGTTGCAGCATATTCAATGGCCTGACCAGCGCCCTGGCCAGATGTTGGCAGGAAAGCGTGGGCTGCATCGCCGATGAGCATCATACGGCTGCCTGGAGATACCCAGGTCTCCAGCGGGTCTCTCCAGAGGAGCTTGAAGTCAATGAGACGGTCCTTTGGCGTCTTCATGAAGACCTTCTTCAGCTTGGGCGCAATGGGCCAGTCCTTGATATACTCCAACATGTCCTCGAGCTTCCCTGGAAACGCCCACGACTCGGCAACATCGTAGGTATCCTAGGTTCAACCCAGTCATGTCAGTCGAGTTCCCAACTTGCACCGATATTGGACTCTGCTTACCTTGTGGGTGCACATCCAAAAGATCTCCTTGCCGCGCTTGGCCGTACCAAGCATGAGGTGGAGGTCATTGCTGAAGTACAGCTTGCTCACGTCGTTTACGTCGGAGCCCTCCATGATCCATCGTGTCTCGGGATCAGCCTTGACCTTGTCCGAGTTGAACCATGCCCGATACATGGCGTAGCCGGAAGAATGAGGAGCAGGGTTTGTTCCAGTGATGGCTCCTCTCGCCTTGCTGTGAATGCCGTCTGCGCCAATGACACAGTCGCCTGCGATCCTCCTGCCGTCAACGACAACGCCGGCCTCGTTTTCGTCCTCAAAGTACTCTAGAATACGGTGACCGAGCATGAACTCGACGCCTAGGTCTTTGGCATGCTCGTAGAAGGCCATGGCCAGGTCTCCTCGGTGCGCAGGGTAACCATGGCCCTTGCCCTTGCCACTGCTGTACCCAGCAAGATTGCTGTTGACTATAAGCTCGCCTTTGCTGTTGTGCATTTCCATGAAATCGCAGTACGTGACGACCTTGCTCAATTTCTCGTCCACCCCTCCACCACCCCACTTTCGAACAATGTCGGCAGCGTTGCTTGGAATTTCAATGCTGTCGCCTGTGATGCCACATGTCAGTAACCCGTATGCGACTGAGACTTGGAGATAGTACCGATGGGTTTGAGCTCTCTCTGCTGGTCGATTGCCAGCACCGTATGGCCTTTGCGGGTGCATTCTACTGCAGCCGCCAAGCCACCTAGGCCCAAGCCGACGATGATGACTTTGACTCCGCTTGAGTTTGGCGTGGCAACCCCATTGGGGCCTGAATCCTTCGACTTGACGGCCATGATTCTTTTTGTTGTTGTCCGAGTTATGTCCAAAACAAAAGTCTTGGGTGTTGCTAGTTTCTTCTTGCTGAAATGGGTGGTAGTAGTCCAGATAATGAGCTTGACAACCGATATCTTGGAGTTTTATGCATGTAAGCCGGCATGGATCTGCCCCATTTGTAATCTAGAAGCCATTCTCACGGGTCCGCACAATCCAATGTATCATCATTCAACCTACTTAGCGTGTGGGGTTTACGAGTTTCTCCGTGGTATGGAGGCTTTGACTAGACGAAACACGTTGGGTACCCCATTTTGTCACTGGAGGCTATCGATAGTTGCATCTAGAGGGCGCCTTGGGGATCGAAACAGGTGTTCCAGAGGAGTTGGAAGCAAGCAGCAGGGCTTAGCTCCCAAACTGCGGCAAGTAATGGGGAATTCAACGGTAGAACTCTTTTGCGTTGAGCCCGGAATGGTCGGCTGGGGTGCTTACAAGTGTGGGGAAGGGGGTCTGAACTTGGGCAATGTGGGGGCGGCGACTACAGTTGGAGGCAAGCAAGACAACCAACAACAAGTGGGATAGCGTTGACTCTTGGAGTGAATAGATGGTACTCGGAGTTGGTGGACTAGACAATGAGATATCTTTGGGGTCATTCAGACCCATGATCCATTGACTTCAACACTCGAGAAACAACCCCGTTGCAAGCCTATTTCCAATCTCGCCGGAATCGACTGTGCCAGTCCTTAGGAGAAAGGCTTGAGCAGGTCCCTCCCCACAGCCACCTGTGCTTGGAACTGTTGCAAATATGGTAGTGAGAAAAACTATCAAAGCAAGACAAACGAGAAAAGGATGCATCGTGTATAGTAAAATCTGGGAGAGCTAGTTGATGCTGCCAAGTATTGATGGAAAGTACTCCGATCAAAGGCCACGGCAGTCATGAATTGGAAGGATGTGGATGCTTCACTTGGCTCACTATGAACAGGATATGTCAACATGATTGCTCGCAGCATTGGTCTGAATAACCCTTTCAAAGCGCAACACATCCCGATATCCAGCATCCCTAATGGTTGATCTGATGACGATGGGGCAACGCCGCTCATCTATGGCCAGGCAGCGAGTAGGGTCACGGTAAAGCGAGCAACCTCAGACGTCCTATTTTCCCACATATGAGCAGCACCTTTCTGAACATAAACATCTCCAGCCCTGGAAAACAGTAAATTAGAGAAGAGATCTTGATGATGGTGAAGGTTTCTGCTCAGTACGAGGACACACTTACCTAAGTGTCTTTTCCTCTCCCCCATCCAGCATCAGGACGATCTCTCCAGAAACCATGACGCCGTAATCCATAGAAGGTGTCGCGTGCATGGGGCTCTTGAAGCCAGCCGGGAGCTCGACCATCATGAATGACGCACCCGCAGTGGTAGCAAGGCCTTCAGCCTGGTGTTTTGGGTTGTATGTGATGTCTGACACAGGCACCTGGTCGACGGTATTGTAACGGCGGACTCGACCACCGCCTTCTACACCTGTCAACTCGACCGTCTGATCAGGCTCAAAGACGCCAAGGCCCTTGTCGTTGACGACGGTGGTGACGAGTGTGCCGGTAGACATTGTGCGAGGTTGCAGTGATACTGACAAAACAGGATGCAGAAGTGCAGGGAGCTTGCGTGAAGATTGTTTGTTTAATTTACTGATGACTGTGTTCAAAGGGAGCTTAAATCACCATAAAATGGGAGCTTGGACAGGGGACTGGCTGCTTTTTCCCTTGACTGCCGAAGTCTTTCGACTCCCGAGTTCTATACCATTCATAAAAATGTACTCCGGGTACCCCACAACGTTTTGAATTACCAAGACTTCCTGGGCCACGCTTTAGATCGACCTGAGGGAGGGTGGAGGGCTTGTATTGGTATTAATCTTGCCAATCAATGGCGAAGAGCCAACTAGTGGCAGACATGAGTCTCCAGGCTAGAGAGTAGAGAGGCTTGGCTAAGTGCGGAGATTGTGGGGAGAGATTGCAACCCACACTTGACAGGAACTATTTACAGCCTCGACTAGCTGACATTGCTGGCAGAGTGGGGTTGGTACGCCGGTAATGCTAGTTCTAGCAAGTATGAATGGTTGACTCTGTTGAGAGACTGTGAAATGTTGGGACACACTGCCCACGAGCTTCTGGAATCTGTGTGCAATTGAAGCCATCTACCATGCCGGCTTTTGCTCTGCCTCATCCTCTGCCCAAGACTGCACATATCGACCACGCCAAATAGCTTTGTTGAGTTATTCCCTACCTCCAACATGGCCACATCTTCCTATCAGCTCGACATTCTGCGCGTCGTATTCGGGACAGGAACCATTCTCAGGCTCCCACGTGAGGTCGAGCTGATGGGGTCCCAAAGCCCAGTTCCTCCTCTCGACGGCGCAGCAACAAGACCAACTGGAACGGATAAGAGCATCCTTCCAAATGGAATAGCAGGCGTCTTCACCGAGGCGAGCATGCACACCCCAAGTCACATCACGGAGAAGGGTGTCCAGGTCATCAAGGACTCCGCTGCCGGCATGTCGATCCACCACAAGCTCTGCCACGTACTCGGTGGAAGCTTCAACCTGTCGCACGGGGAACTCACACTGCAGTCCTACCTCACATTCTCTCGTACGTGGCGCGCTCCACGTCCCAGCGGTCTTGAACGGGCTAGCGAGCCGGGAGCGAAGGCAATACTCTGCAGAGACTGAACTTGCTGTTATCCAAAATTCCAGTCAAGTTGGGCCTGAAGGACTTCGGCCTGAAAGAGGATGACATTGACAAAACGGCAGATCTGGCCATAAGCCAGCCGTACTGTATTCCTCGCCCGCTTGAGCGGAGTGCGATTCGCGAGTTGATTCGGAGAGCATGGGCTGGGAGCCTGCACGTTCCGATCGATATCTGAGTGTCGATGTGTGGACTGGCCGGATCATGACAAATATACAAAAGAACTTGATGATAACTACATGGCTTTCATGCTCCAAAGTTTTGTTGTAACCTGTTGTTCCTCCTTGGCGCCTGTTCTCATCTTTGTTCATCCATCTGTCAGTAGGATGCAGGCCGACGCAGAGTTTAGTCTTGTGTGTAAGCGACTAGGGTGGGATTTTTGCACCGGTGATGTAGAGTAGTGGCTGCAAAGTTCATGTATGTGCAGTGACTAAGCCATCTTGGGGACTTGGGGACACTTGGATATCTGTAGAGACCAACTTGAGTAAATAGCATGGCACCTGTGATAATTTTCTCCGGCTGCGAGTTTCAACTACTGACAAAATCTCAATGTGCATCTTGCACCTAACCTATTAGCCACGGCTAGCAACTTAGCATCCCCTCTACTCCGCTGGAGCAGTGTGATTTGGCTTGGGCTTAAATGGTCCCACTCCCTGAATACAAGCCTATCATGCCACATACTCACCAAGGGCAGTGACCATAACGTCGGCCTTGACGCGAAGGCTAAGCCAGAGCAAGTTCCATGATGGCCGAGTACAAATGAAGCCTCTTGAAACTCACTAGTCGATATCCAGCCTGCTTGAACAACCGTTCAAAGTCCGTGAAGGACCGCTTAAGCCCTGCCAGGAATGCAGTTGTGTGGAGTTGCATCAGGCTCGTCATCTCCAGGAACTCAGACTGCTTCTCCGGCACCAACTTGGACGCCGGCTCATTCTCCTGGCCAGGAGCCACATACAGGCTGGTCTTGACGATCTCATTTACTAAGAGCCGAGCTTCGGGGTTACACTGCAGTTGCGGCGCCAGTTGCTTCAAGATCAGAATACTCTCTTCGTCAGTATAGTCGTGTCTTTTTTCCGTACAATCAATACGTTAGTCATGTCATGCCATGCCTAGATAGAGACTGGGGGAGTGGGGACGTTACAGAACTCCGCGCATCCAGTAGATATCAGCCGCCGTCTTCTGCGGCGTGAAGTAGTCGTGCTCCATGACTTCGATTTCTCCTTTCTTCAAAGCTTCGGGATGGAATGCTTCGATGATCTGTCATGTGTCAACATGGCTCTACTCTACTATCATTATTTCCACTCCACTTATGGGTCGCCTCTGGACATACCTGACGGGTCATGGGCAAGACAGGAGCGAGGTCTTGACAGATGATGTGTGACGATGCAACCTTGGACTTGACGCGAGCCATGATGCCTCCATCAGTGCATCCCATGTCGCAGATTGTACGGCCAGCGCCAATTTTGTCCCAGTCAAACTGATCAACCACGCCCCGAGCTGACGTCTCAGTCAGCCAAGGCATGCCGGTTATTAGTTGCTGGAGGTAGGGTTCGTTGCCGGATTGAATGATCCATTCCGCGATGCCCATGGGTACATTGTATGCTCTTGAAAAGGCACTCTTGTTGGCAGCAATGCTATGCATGTCTTCTTTGTCGGTCATCAGGGCTAGCAAGGAATCAAAGGCTTTTCCAGACACGAGAGCGCTAACGAAGTCAGTTCCCATGATGCCATCTGGCACTTGTGCGAGAATAGCCTTACTAGGACTCCATCATGTCTGCGCCTCCGTGGCCCTTTTTCAAGGTACGGCTGTGACGGTTGTTGGAGAAGACACCTGGAGCGGATTCGACAAAGGTGTGTCTCGAAGAGAGTGCCTGTAGAATATTTGCTGTCACACGGTCAGCCTGTCAAAACTCCACGGTCACGATGCCAACGCCGGATTCTCGATGGAACCGATGCTTTAATTAGTTACCTAGCTTTGCTGCATCTGTGCCAACCGTGTCGGCCAGCTCCTGGACCGTAGCTTTGCCTCCGCGCTCCTCAATCACGTCAGCAAGCTTGAAGTGCGAGGCGATGCCTATGGCTGTTTCTAGACCAGCTGAAAATGCCAGCTTCATTGCCTGCATGTCGGTGGGCGTGAGGATCGAGATGAGCTGGTAACAGTCCGTCACGATTCCCTGTGCCAGATGCCAGGCTTCATCGGGCACCGACTGCTCGCCATCAAACGGCCCGTTCTGAACGGTATTGTTGAGATTTTTGGCATCCGCCCCGAGCACGGCAGATAGACCCTTGCCTTTGTCGGCGATGTCGGCGAGGATGGCTTCAAAAAGAGACATTGTGGAAGAGATGAGGACGACAAATATGATTGGCGTCTAATCTAAGGATGGTGAGATGGAGAGCCGAGGAGACGGCCGAGGATCCCTTTTTTGCACCGTATCTAAACCGTCACTGAGGGCACCGGGCCATTGGCTTCCTTGATTCCTTTGCAGTCTACTGTCTACTACTGTCTGTGACTCTGTGTGTGGAGTTGTTGATGTGGGGAGAGGAGACTTGGGTTTACTGTGGGGTTGAGGTCACCGAGGTGGAGGGAGTCGACGGCGGCTACGAGTAATAACCAATTACGGGGTAACCGTCTAGTTGATGCATAATCAATTCCCTTGCACCTACGCAGCTGACGGAGCATTTCACATTACTAATTGGTCATTTTGGTACCGAATGTGACATGGTGGCACGGTACGGTTAGATTTGACGTAAAAGACGTTTTGCTGTCTCAAATATGTGGCCAGTCCGGGCGCCAATCCCGATTCTTCTAAGTCAGGCTCTCGCAAGACAATGGCTGAGACAACCAACCTTGAACCACGGTATTCACCAAGTCTGATTGAGTCCAGCTGTTTGCTTACTGGCGAGCTAGCGTGTTTGAAGGCTTGTCCATCAGCCATCCTCGATTCCTCTTCCCAGTGTATACCACCATCTAGCCTGCCATGAGTCCGCCGTCAACCTAGATAGAAACGTAAAAGCCATCAGTCCCGTTCCCCATCTCCACACCAGTTGACTCTGTCGTATCTTGCGGGCGCTCGGGATTGTGGACGTACTGACAAGTCCGCTCCAGTGATGAAGGAGGCTCCACGACTGCATAGGAATGCCACAGCTTCTGCAACCTCCTTGGGGCTGCCCTCCCGTCCCATTGGAGTCTTTTGCATTATGGGAGCAAGCTCTCGTTCCCTGACTTCTTGTGGAATCTGGGCACCTAGGTTAGTGTCGATGAGTCCTGGTGAAACCGAGTTCACGCGAATGCCATGTGCAGCCCAGTCGATGGCCTCGGCACGGGTAAAGCCAATGATGGCATGCTTGGATGTCACGTACTGTACGCCCGCAAAACGCCATGCGGTCTTGGTTAGCTAACATAGTCTCATCGTCTTCGAGCGCCGTAGGCCAACATGATAAAAATGGGACCACGTACAGCTGACATGCGAGGCAGACCCCTATGCGACACCATCGATCCAATGTTGACGATTGACCCGCGCCTGGATGAGAATGTGAGCATTACGCATTCAACTCTGGAGAGAACAAATACGGGTCAAACATGGGCCTACTCACTCTGTTCCTTGAATCTCCTGCTGAAGCATCTGCTTGATGACTGCTCGGACCTTTCTAACCACCCAAAGCCCATCACGTTTACACTACTTGCCTCACATGACACAGTTTGGTTTGATGCAAAGCCACCTCCACGAGTCACGACTAACTGACGGCAGTTTGTGACCAGTGGCCTACCCGGCACTTGGAGGTCAAGCAGAACTATCCTGACGAACCCCACTCTAGGATGCGGTCTACCGCAACCCCACTTAGCGGGTATCATCTCTACTACCCCCCCTAAAAGAGTAGACTAAGTTAGGTAGCTTTAATAAGATATATATATATAAAAAGTTATATATTTATAAGGCGTTTCAATAAAAGCTAACTGTATTTTAAAGTAATTTTAAAATAAAATATTAATATATATATTACCTATACATTACATCTAACTA
>JABSTB010000903.1:0-32568 GCA_013756995.1 Neonectria neomacrospora | reverse complement strand
CTCTTAGAAGTATGCCGAACTCAGGAGAAGAGGTGTTTCTCCTCCTATCCTCAGCTCTTGTCTTAAATCCATCCTGACTTTCACTCTTCCTCTCTTTCCTAGTCTACCTTGTCAGTTCGGTAGCTTGGCCTCGCTTTATCCATGCGAATAATACTCCTGCATTTTGTGCAACCCTGAAACACCGGAAATGAGTGGGACACTCCGTCTCTCGACGCAAGCCTCGGACATCGAGTACCACGATCTTCCTACCATCCTGCAGTCGTCAGCCGGTGACCCGAGCAAAAAGCTTGTGCTCTACAATGAAACCACTGGCAAGGGGAACAGCCCTGCCCACAAAATGGCGGCCAAACCAGCTTACGCAATTGTGACTCCGAATCAGTACACAATCGCCATCGTATGTGCACTGTCACATGAGTACGATGCAGTTGCTCGTCTTTTTGATAATGGTGTCTCTTGCACGTACCACGCTCCCGACGATCACAACATTTACACCCTTGGACAATTTGCGAACCACCATACCGTTCTCGTGATGCCCGGAGACAGCGGGGAACTGGATGCCGGGCTATGTACCCAAAGTCTGCGCAAGCACTTCCGAAATGTCGAGCTCACTCTCCTTGTTGGAATCTGTGGAGCCATGCATCGAAACCTCGAGACCGAAGAAAACATATATCTTGGTGATGTGATCATCGGCGTGCGGGTATGGCGTTATCTTCACAATGCCCGCTATGGCCAACTGGTAGAACTACGAAACCCAACAATGGAAAGCAATTCGGAGCGGGTGCGACAACTAGGAAGGCTTTCCGGTACCCAAACTCAGCAAAATCAAATTTCCGCCTCCAGCTCCGGCTATCTCACTTCTCTGCAAGACGGGAGCGACAACCGGCACAAGTATCCCGGCTACGAGAGGGACGAGTTGGCCAAACACGATTGCATCCACAAACATCGCACCGAGAACCTTCACTGCAGTTGTTCTAATTCACTCAGCGACAGTTGTGCGACAGCAAAAAAGACACCATGCAAGGAACTTGGCTGCGAAATAGTGCGAGCGCGACCTGCCGCTGAGGAGTCGCCCAAGCCTAATATCCACCTCGGTACCATTGCATCAGCTGATATCATGATGAGGGCGTCTGAGGTATTTCTTGAGCATTTCGAAACCAATAATGTTCTCGGGATTGACATGGAAGGAGGCGGTGTCAACAGGGCCACAGATTGTGTCGTCATCAAGGGTGCTGCGGACTACGCGGACTCGCATAAGAACAAGGAGTTTCAATTATATGCGTCTGCCACTGCAGCATCCGTGGCCAAAGGGTTTCTGACGGTTCTATATCCTGGAAGTATGTAAGATCAATACTGTTCATATTCTATATGCGACGTTAGAGCCAGAATTGCTCCTGTGCGATGGGTACCTGGTCATGAGGTGTTGTACCTTCCGAGTATATTACAAGTAGAAACTCAGTCACACTGACGTCGCTCAGAAAATACGAATGATAAATCGCTAGTCATGAAGGTATAATCCTTAGAGCGTTTCTTATATGGAAACACGCTAATTACGTCTGGAACCTAGTCCGTCATCGCTGAAGGGTTTAATAAGGCAGAACTAGAGTTCTTGAAGAGCCTGAACCCCCAAGGCCAATACGAGCGAGCTAAGACAACAACCGTTTGTGACGTGTATAGTGTCACGGAGCGCATTCAGACTTCCCAGACCAGGTCACAGGATCTCCAAGGACTGAAAAGGATTGAGCCATTCATCAAGGGCATTCAACAATACCTTGCCGTTGTTGAAGTGATTTTACAGGCCAAGCCTGAAATTCCAAACCTATTATGGGTAAGCCCGCCATGTCGCAGCGGTTGATGAGCAGAGAGTTGATTCACCAACACTTATATAGGGCTTACTGAGGCATATTCTTGAGGTATGTATTCTCCGAGGAGAAACTAGTGTTTAAATGTGTTCCTAACATTTCCCAGCTATCCAGTTCTCACTGCCATGCATTCGAGAAAGCTACCGGCGTTCTTGGGGAAGTAGGAGAGTTTTTCCCTCATTTCGAAAATCCGACATTCTTCCTCAGGCACAATGATCAAATCCAACATGGCCTTGTTTTATTCTTCCAAGACGTACTCGACACATATGCTACCCTGTTAGAATTTGTGAATCTCATATGTTCCAAAGGTACGGATCCCTATTAGAGATTTGATTGTTTCCGTCGCTCAAGTCGCATAAAACTTAGGATTCAATCAGCCCCCCGAGCGTCTTTGGGCCAAATTCTGTGGTAGGATAGATCTGGTTCGTGACAATATCGATCATCACAGGGCGTTGATGGAAAGTAGCCCTCCAGCCACTATCACAGAAATTGCCCAGGCCAAGCGTGATCGCCGGAGCGAACTTGAGAAGTACGACCAGACGCAAGAAGAACGTGAGCGCAGCGAGTTTCGATTATTACGCCAGGACTTGCAGGTCAATTTATACCAGGCGCGATCGACAGAAGTCACGTCTCGTATAGAGCGCGGAAAATGGCTCCAGACAAAGGAAGAGTTGAAGAAATGGTGTAAACCCCCAAACAAGAAGAGCAGATGCATTTGGATTCGCGGGATACCTGGTGCTGGTTTGTTTCTCGTACAACCCACATTTTGCAACAATCTTTTAACGACGCTGCTAGGGAAAACTCTTCTAACAAAGGATCTCGTCCACCAGTTGCAACAGGATGGAAGACATGTATTATCTGTGTTCTTGACTTACCAATGTGATGCTACTCGCGACAGCATTCTGCAGTCCCTTTTGTTTAAAGCCGCTGAGTATGAATCGCCGTGGAAACATATGATTCATGAACTTGTTCAGTTGCCCCGCCAAGCCAATCCTGAGCAATTGAAGGCTTTGCTTTGCGATATTCTTAAGACTTCGAGCGAGAAATTTGTCGCCATCGACGGCCTAGACGAGGTTGACAAATATGTCAGAAAGGCTATTCTAAATGATCTCTTGGAGGCTGTGGACTGTTGTCCAAGATTGAGGTTGCTCATCAGTTCACGGGACGAGTATGATATCCAGAAAAAGCTTCAGTCAAAGTCGGTATCTCTGTGCGTGCATCGGGAAAATAAGAGCGACATTGCAGACTATGTCAGTACTCGTGGGGACGATTTCATTCGCGACATTGACCCAGAACTTGATGGAAGCGTTTTCAGCGAAATCAAACAACTGATTCAGTCCATTGCGGACAAAGCGAGCGGTAAGTGGCTGAAACAACTCTACACTGACTGATTCTGACGTTCTCACAGGCATGTTTCTCTACGCGAGGTTGGTCATAGATTTCGTCAGCGAGAGCGGAAGTCTCGAGGATATCCGGGCTCAGATGCTCGATTTGCCAAGGGGGATGAATGAAGCGTATGTCATTTAAAGCACAAAGAAGCACTAACTGTGGGGCTGGCTAACAACGACAAGGTATGAACGCATTTTGGACCGGATCAAAGAATCTAATTCTTGTGATACCGCGGTTCGCATTCTTCAATGGATGGCTTGCGCAAGATACGACATGATGGATAAGGAGATTCAACAGGCCCTTGCAGTGAAGCCTGGCACGACGGACTTTTCAGGTCCGCGTAGGAATTATCTTCTCAACATTCGATCAACGTGTGGTCCCATTGTCGAGATTGAGCATGGTACCGTCCGATTTGTGCATTTCTCGGCAAAGGAGTGAGCATCTCTCATGAGAGACCAATTCTTTTAGGCTGACGTTTGTTCCCCAATCTAGATATGTCTCTCATCACCAATTCGGTCGATACGTTGACCTTGCACAAGCACATTGTGAGGCTGCATTGGTTTGTTTGACCTACCTGTCTTTCTCCTCACTAAACGTTTTATCTCTCGAACGGCATCGGTGGATATTCGACGAAGTCAAGAAAGATGTTCTAGCTGGCAACTTCATCCTCGTTGAGTACGCAGCGACCGCGTGGCTTTACCATGTCAAGGAATCCATGCGGCGCCTCAAGGGCGAAAAACGTGAAACCATCCTTAAGGCTCTATCTCGATTCTTTCGTCTTCGGATCCAGAAACCTCGACTGGACACCCTCGATCCTCCCCGTTACCAACACCTCGACTCTTTCGATCCCAAGACTGCGCTTGAGCTGCTGAAGATATCAGAAGACTTCTCTAAGAAATTGGAAGACGCCTTGTTGAAACTAGATGGTGAGTATCATCCCATTTGCTGCTAGTCCTAATGAAACTCACGCCTCAAGGTGACGATTGGATTACTGAAGATCCAACCACGATATCTATGGCTCTGACGAATGCCCGTGCTGCCCTGGAGAAAGTGCTCTGCGGTGAGAACACCGATTGTTCACACCACGATTGCGACAAAGTCAAGAACCTTTACGGATCGAATTTGTACCGTTGCAGTTGGACCTTTTGCTCCTCCTATCGCAGCGGCTTTTCGACCTTGACTGATAGGCGTGAGCATTTGAAAATTCACTCTCGACCCTTCAAATGCCCCGAAGACCAATGCCTACATTCTCAGTTCGGGTTTCGGTCCAACGCGCTTCTAATACGCCACAAGTCGGAGTACCATCCCCTCCGCACCACCCCTTCGTTGGCTATGACTCAAAGCATTCTCAAAATAAAACCAGCAGAACTTCGAGTTTTCTTGAGGCATGCTGTCAAGTGCGACCAGATTGATTATGTTAAAGCCATCTTTCAGACGAGAGTTTATTTGGGGTCAGAGTCGAACCGTCGGGGCTTGATACAACACCAAATGAAAGGAGAGCTTTTCAACGATCTAATCACGGACGCCGCAGAATTTGCTTCTAGTGCAATGATTGGTTGTCTTTTTACCGAATATGAGGGCCTTCTCGCCCAATATCAGGACCTTCTCGCCCCATATGAGGACCGTTTTTCTATAAACCTGAACCCGCCTTTCTATGCTGCCATCGAAAAACGGAATTTCTCGACGATCACGGCTTTGCTGTTGAGAGATCTCCACAAAAGCCCTCATACAGGTTCGATAAATAGACCTAAAGTCCTTGAAAAATGCTTTGAGATGTGGGATGCGGACATCCTGCAGATCCTGGTTGACAAGTTCAACATCAGGCTTCCTGCGACCAAGCCCAAAGGCCTCTGGATCTGGTTTGTTAAGCAAGCCGAGAACTTAAAAAAAGGGGCAGAAGATCCAGAGTTGATAAACAGGGCGAGAAAGATGAAAAATTACCTGGATGAATGGCCAGAAGTGTACACTGAAGGTGTCACTGCAGCTTTACGGGCTCGGTCACCAGATTGTCTCGCTTTCTTCCTCGAAAACGGCGGAGATCCAAATGAAGTAGAGTGGTCCGTGCTGTGGACAACTGTCAGAAGGTCTGCGCAAGTTGACATAGAGATGATCATGATGCTGTTACAACACGGTTCAAACATTGGAGATAGGCTCCAGGATGACCCCGATCGATCAGTTGGGGCTCTGGGAAAGATAGAAAATTACTTTGGGATGAGATGGCCTGAGCTTGTTGAACGCACGCAGAGAGGGGAAGATGTGCAAGGAACGACGAAAGCGAGAAGGGCCAAGATGGCTAAGTAGGGAATGAGCCTGATGAGCTCGGCTTTACGCCCATTTATTTCTCCTTATTATTATATTGCTTTTCGGATCGCCGCATTCTTTGGATACAGAGTAACCGGTTTAAAAGGCTCTTAGCCAGCTTGGTAGCGTGACTGAAGAATATAACCTATGTAGTTATGATGGCGACTGGAGAGCCGATTTCAAGGCCTAAACCTCATGAGATCATGGATGCAATATTTAAATGCCAAAAACACGTTACATACCTTCAGAATCAAGGAACTCGGATCAAGGTGAGGTGTTGATGAGTCCGCAAGAGAAGATGAAGCTAGTTGCACTTTCCAGTCTTGTCTTCGCCTAATGAGCTTGGTGGAGTGTTAGTAAGACCTGCTTGGTGGACAAATTGTGTAAGTACGTACCTCCTCTATAGAGTCAGACCCAGCCACAAAATAACGAATAGTCACAACTTTTCTAGTCTGGCCCAATCTGTATACGCGGTCCAAAGCTTGTTGCTCCCGCATCGGGTTCCACCCAGGTTCCAGGAGATGTACTCGATTGGCGACGGTCAAATTGATCCTATACAACTTATGTCAGGAGAAACAGTTCCATAATCTCTACCATTGACATACCCTTCGCTAGCACAGGCTAATGTGGCTAGCAGTACACTGCATGATGGATCATTGCGAAAGGTGTTTAGAGCCTGCTCTCGCTGCTTGAGGCTTTTCCGACCGTCGACTCTCTCAAATGAGAACTTTCCGATATTCAAAGCCTTTTCGGTTAAGTCCAGCATACCATTCCACTCGGAGAAGACAATACTAGAGATGCTCTGAGTTTCGGAGTTCGATGGGAGGGGTTTCAAATACAACTTACCTCTTCATGGGCATACCTCCTGGGGCAGAGAGATACGCGCTTCGATCCCCATCAAGATTCCGAAGTAGAGCCGCGACTTTCGAGGACGGGCAATAATCAAAGGCCTTCGGTGTCTGTTCAGCCTCAGGTTTATGCATATGACTTGTGGCAGCTGTCTCAGACACAGAACACATTGGGCAAAAGCCTGCAGTCCTCTCTCCGTCCGTCGAAGTGGCCTTCTGGCATGATGTGCAGACCTGGTGAAAGCACGGAAGCCATTGAAGTGATTGACTGGACGTATCTTCGTCATTTGGAACCATCTCCTCGCAGTTCTCGCAGAATCCGGCAGGTGGAATGGAATCCTTAGAATCGAGACTTCTTTTGTCCAACCAATCCCGAATCGCCATGGGCAGAAGGTCACGGCCATGGTTACACACCTGTCGGAGTCTGAGAATAGCCCGAAAAGCATGTCTTGTTGATCCTGACGGGCCCATCGCCAAGATACAAGCTCGTTTCAGTAGGTCGTATATTGTTCTCTCTTCACTGCTGAGTTCCACTTCCTTGTCGATCCTTTCGCATGGCGGCAGATGTATTTCATCATGGACGGCATCCTTGGTTCGACGAAGAGATATTGCTTTGACGAGTAATTGGAGCATTTTCCTGCCCGCGGGGTTTCCCTGTTCAATCGGTAAGACAAAAAGCCTTTTGAACTCTGACGGCGTATCAAACGGGTGAACTCTTAGAAACTCAACGATGGCCCCCATGTCTTCTACGCGGTTTTGGATAGGAGTACCGGTTAGGCACCATCGATGTCTGGCATTCAATTCCCTGACAGCTCGATGGTATTGAGAAGACTGATTCCTGATAATATGCGCTAAAGGGAGTATATCAGTGAAAAGAACCAGCGGTTGAACAATATGCATACCCTCATCAAGAACGATTCGATACCAGGGAATCGACTGCAGAAGACCGGCTCTTTTAGATTGCTGTCCCGTCCTTGACAATGAATCAATCCAGACTACACCGTACGTTGTGAGAACAATATCGAAGCTCTTGAGCGTTGTAGCATCCGTCGTCCTTTGATCATGATATGTTGTGTAGAGAATTGATCCTGTTTTGAGGTGTCTAATGCAGTTACTATTTGGATGCCATGCCTTTTCTTGGAAGATCCATCCCACTTACTGAGCTATTTGATCTTTCCAATTCGTAAGAACTAACAATATGAGCACTTTAAGGGACGTGAAAGGGAAGAGGTAAAGACAGCGTACCAGATAGGGGCGTGATTATCAAGGTTGGATGGCGGTCTTGGTTCAAAGTTCGAGTTCTATCCATAGTGCCAGCAATCAGTGCCAAGGTCGTAAGGGTCTTTCCGAGTCCCATTTCCTGTCTTTGTAAGCATATGTAATTCTTTTTGTGCAACGGTCTTCTTACATCAGCAAGGAGGCCTCCGAGACAGAGTTGGGCAGCTTGGGGCCGATTGACATCTTGTTTTTCAGTAACGGTGTTTCGATAACTGCAATATTCACTTAGCTCAAGCGTGGGTTTTAATGGGCATGACTTGCATTGGTTTAGATGATGTGCCGTCTTGAACAATCTCCCACACCGTTGGAAACTCTGCCCCTTCACCTTTGAGCTTCCCCGATTCCTTCTCGACCATCATCGCCAGGGCTTTCTTCTGGAATCTTGTCACGATGTAAGTAAACCTGGAACAATCTGGGTATTGTAAGAACTTACGTCTTGAGCGCTGTTGTTAATATGGAACTGGCTTGGACTTTGGAAAATTGTCTCGGTCCCGCTGCGGAGGCAAACAACTCAGAAAACATCCCTCCCTTGTTCTTGTTTAACTGAGGCTGCGTGGTTGGATAATCCTCGCCAGAGTCCACAACAGGCTGAAACTTTTGTCCAGGGGGGATAAGCCACTGCGGATTGAAGTATGTAGAAAGAGTGTCGATGGTGTCATCAGGTTGCTGGAGAAAACATCGATGTCCAGTTAAGAATTCACCGACGTCGTTGGCATTAGGCTCGGGCCCCCAAATGAGAACTTTTAAAACTAGGTGGTCCTCTGGAATTCCAACAAGTCTCGCAGAAAGCGCAATCGGGTAGGTAGATGATAGTTCAGCAATGACGGGCCCTATGCTCTGATCAAGCACGCCACCATAGGTGTTCGACTCGAGACTGCGTATAAAGAAGCCATCAATGGACACCCCTTGATCCCTTTTGTAGAAGAAGCCGCTCATTAGCAGGAGATGGGTTTGTTGAACAACGAGCTACAGGACTCATTGTTAGCTAGGTCAAAGCACTTCACAGCCGTTCATACTGACCATGCCATAACATATATTGTACGCAGGCCGAATGTGATTCTGGCATCGTTCAGGCTTGTTTGATAGGCTGAGTGGCGACGTATCAACCTCAGGCACAGGATCTACATCTCCCATGACCACATCGTCGGTTTCACTGTTACTGCCAAAACTAAGTGAAGTCAATTCCGGGTCTGTAGGCCGGTCTTCATCTACTACTCTGCCGATGAATGGGGGCTCCCAAGTATGCGGTTCTCCACCGGCCTGGTCCAGGTCCATTGGCGACCCATGATGTTCTGAGTCGACGGGGGTGCGCTGTCGTTTAAAAGGGCTTCTAGAACCGCTGGATGAGCGCTCAGCGAAGAGAAAATTCTCTCCCACGCCTTGTCCTCGCTTTGTGTGCCCTTTGTGAACCGTAGACATGACGTCAGGGGTTTAGCGTATCTCGATCTCGCATTTCGCAAAAGGGCCACAGGACAGTGATACTCTCCTAACACGTCAAAAGGATTCTTGGGAATCTTCAAGCTGTAGTAAAATCTGTGCAAAAGAGATAAATAGATGCGCGCAAGGAACTTTGAAAGGCCTGAATAGAGCACCAAGGTGGGCGTGTCGCATCTATCGAGGCTTTGCGTCGCACTAAGCGTGCTGAAATAATCAAATGTTAGGGAACCAAAATGGGCAGCAGCAGTGTATTGACTAATTATTATCTCAAGTGCGGGGTACTCCGGCCTCCAAATTTCCCTTTAAGCACGTGGGCTGGATTACTAAGTATAGTTGTTTCCTAACACTGCATGCAAAGCTCTCGTAGAGCCTCGTCGAGGCAGCAATCTAGAGGTGGTGGCTTAATCACCCCTTGGCGGCAGTCAGCCGAAATCCCCACCTCCTCTCTTCCTGGTGAGCACCTTCCATGTTTGGTGACAAGGAGGAGAATCATGTTGATGTATCGAGCGACGATGTCGATAGTTATGAGCGAGAAGTGCTCCACGTGGGCTTGGAACTTGCCGCGTTTCATACTTTTTCTATCTTCACTTTAAAAGCCGTAAGCCAGAGCTGCTAGATTTATCCACAGCTCAATTGATAATGGTTGCTGAAGGCACCACAGGGCTAGAGTCTTATGGAAAACATATGTAAGGTCGCTTGAAATAACCCACACAAGTACGAACTCTCAGCCTCACCAATCAACCTTCCGCCGCCTTCTCTCCAACTCTTCCCATTCCCCGGTAACATACAAATTCATCATGCAATTCTTCTCCCTCCTTCTCCTCGCCCTCGGCGTCACCCTCTTCACCCCGGCCCCGACGCCAACTTCGACATATACCGCGTCAGGCGCACCATCGCGCGCGAGTTCGTCTCGTACGTCTCGTACCACTGGCAGTTGTTTCAGAACCAGGGCACGTGCTCCGAAGCCTGGAGGAATAAGGCGTTCCCGGGCTGCTCTGACGTCAGTGGGACGGGGGGCGGCGTGCGGTGCCGTAGGGCGACGTGCGGTCGGGACAGTGGGCCGGAGGACGACGAGGAGTTAGAGATGCACTTGTCGAATAGTCCGCTTTATCATTGAAGTGAGCCCAGTTTTACCTTACAACGGACAACATGACCGTTTGTTTTGAGGACAGGCTGATGGATTGGTGTAGCTATTTATTAGAACCACAACCGCTATATTTATAGCAATAGAATACATCAAACTTGCATTGAAGACTCTGACCAGGCTCGTTCGTCTCCGCTGCCTCAAGAGTGCGCAGCAGGTTGAGTCGCGAGAGCAGCTTTTGAAGTCGGGACTACAGGACCCGACGGATCTTGAGAACCCCAAATTTAGGTATTCTTATTACGCGCTGGAGTCTGGCAGGTTAGCTGTGCAAGTCTTTACTGGAGTCGGTTTCTGTTTGGTTCCGTACAACGGCCTATTGTCTATTATCGATTATTTGACATGATGAGACATTCTGTCTGTTATATCATGAGAGGCTCGGTATGCATTTCCTCACGCGCGCAGAACGTATAACTAATATCCAACCTGGACGCGGACTGGCCACTGACGTGTACCCAAGACATGGTCTCGATCCTCCGCCACGCAGCAATTTGTTCCATGCTCTGTGTCATTTTCCCGTCCCCAGACTCACCCTCTTCAATCTCGATTACACGCTCAACCACCCTGGCAGCCAAGATGCTATCCCAAACCGCCTCCCGTATCGGTTGCCGTCGTAAGATACTCAAGACCTTGCGCCGGACCACGGGATGCCGGCATTTGACCCCGATTACGTAAAGCACGGGGACAATTCCGATCTCTGGCGTAAAAGTCGGCTTCAGCGACCCCGAATACCGCTCATGCGCCGCCGCTACGTCGCCTGCCAAGGCCACGCATTGCTGGAACTGGGGCAAGAAGTTGTCATAGTCCATTTCCCTGCCAGGTCCGTAATTATTGATGAGAATCCATGCGATAGTATGTTGTAGGCGTAGCAGTGATATGAGCGGGTAAATTTCAGAATCCGTCTCATAGGAGCTGCCTTGTTGCACCATCTTTTCGAAGAGACTCGACCACGTTTCCAACTGCCCGCGAACGACATCGCTAACTGACGAAGATGACGGCGGCATCTTATCCATGAGGGACATTTCCTGCTCCGTGTGGCGCAGTCTCATTACCCGAGCGACGAGGATCTGGAGGTGGTCGGCGGCTCGGTCGAGAGACTGAAAGGCACTGTCAGAGGGTGAAAGCTGGGACACAAGTGTTTCTTGGATATCGGCGGGAGTCCAGTCGACCAGGAACGTTACGGCCTGCATGTCGAGCCGGCGGATCCGTCTTGTGACCTGGCAGATAAGCGTGCGAACCCCTGAGGGTTTGGCATCGTCATGTGTACTGTTGTTGTTTAGTATAGCCTTGTCGATGTTGCGTGAGAGCTCCACGCCTCCGCGTAGGTGCTTGATTGCTTGTACGTAGTTGCCCGCCAGATGATCAAAGCAGGTGAAGAGATAACAGACCAAAAGGGTGATGGCTGTTGCTTCGGTGCTGTCACCACTTTCCTGGTTCAGAAGAAGTTGAATGGCCCGATTATAGTGAAGCAAGGGAGTGTTATCCGGTAACCAAGCTTTCAAGGATTGCGGTTGATGCACACGGTCGCTAGAGTCGCGATCCAGGTGGTTTCGGTGGATCAAAGCCAGAGCAATGGCGGCATGCCGCACTGATGGCACTGTTTGGGAGAAGAACATGAGAGTCTTCTGCCATGATTCGCAGGGGTTGTATTCATTCAGATGCTTGATCGAAATATACTCGAAAAAACACATTGCCTCTGTCTGGGCTGACCCAGTCACTGGTAAGATCATAAAGGGTCCGAGATTCCGCAAAACGAGGCCATGGTGTTTCGCGTGCCATTGTCTTGGCTGATGCGCACTGATCGTGGTGCAAGGGCGGTAACTGTCGCAGCTCTCTGCTCTGTTGGCCTTCTCGTTGTGATGATGACTTGATTCAATCTCGGTCTTGAAAGCGAGGGGCGTTTCGCTATAGCCGTCACAGGTGCGACCTGTGGAATGGCATTTCAAGCATGAAGGCCGAGATAGATCGCACTTTATTCGTCTTATCCTGAGGTGCACCGAGATTGAGTGTCAGTGTTTGAGTCTCTGAACACAATTGATCGCGCTGTAGCAAAACACGGAGCCAAGACTCACTTGCAAGTCTTACAGCCTAGTCTTGACTTTGGAGCGAACTTGCGAGGCTTTCTTCTCCAGGCTTGATTGGCCGTCTTGGTGTTCTCGTTCTTGGTCTCGTCCATCACGTCGATGTCCGCTGGCCAAGGTTTGCTGTAGGTGCCGTTTCAAGCAGAGGACAATCCCAGGGCCACTACAACCATTGGCCGCCTCCAAGGTCAACCTCCAAGCCGCAGCTACCGGACGTCTTCACTTTGAGCTGACGCCCAGTTGCATGCGGCAATGGCTTCAAAAAGCAGATTATACCAGGTACGGATCGAATTTCAAGAGGATCGTCTATTCGTCTGTTCGTACACCAGTGGGGAAGTCATCTCCCACATCCTTTGCGATGGACACTTGAATGAAAAAGGACGAACGGTTTAAAATAAAGAGAAACCTTGGAGAAAGACCGAATAGCTTCAAGATAAATCGGAATAGCTCCTAATGGAGACTAGTGCTTATCATGATAAATATTGATTGGCTGGTTCGTACAAGCGGGGCGCCTTGGGCGGCGAGCTAAGTAACTTGAGGACTAATGCGGTACGTGTGTGCCTACCTTTAGAGTCAGGACCCACCTTTCTCCTCAGATCCCCTTTCTGCGCGCCACATCGCGACACGTAACCGTAATCCTTCCAGAATCACCTGACCTGGTAGAAGCCGGCTCCCCCAAATCGACATACCCTAATTAGCTCCATCCCGTATTAAAAAGGATGCTGATTGGCTGGTTCGTTCAAGCTGAGCGCTAGGAGAGTGTGCGTAGGAGGTATCGTAAGTTGAGAGGAAGAATGCGGCTGCCTGACGAACTTGATTGTCAAGTCTCTTGGGAAGTCCAACTGGTATAAATAGTTCCCTGACATCCCAACTCTGCCGGCTGCAATGATGAATGTCGCCACTCCTTTTCATTCCAGCAACATAACAGAAAGCTCAATGAGAAACCTTCTGGGGATAACAATGGAACGCCTTGCGAATGCCCTCATCTTTTTCACTCTTTTCACAAGCTTGGGATGCAAAGCCGATAGTTCGCATGATCCGGGCATGGTCTATGGATTTGAGAATGTGAGTCTCGGACTTTGCCGAACCACTTCCTCCAAGGCTCTCAAGTTTTCTGACTAGCCATCTAGATTGAACCATCAGCCAACCTCACGTGGACACCATGTTTCGATGACTTTACATGCTCTAGACTGGAAGTTCCTTTGGATTATTCAAACAGAAGTCTTGGCACAACGTCAATCGCCTTCATAAAGCAAGCTGGCAAGAATGCCACCGTCGATTCCCCAAGCATTGTAATCATCCCCGGTAAGATCTCGACCAGTTCTCTCATACAAAGTTACCTTGATTCCATGTGACTGAATTGACACTTCGTCAGGCGGTCCGGGTGGCTCTGGTGTCGACCTCCTCCTCACACACCGGACCCTCACAGGGCAAATGTTCGGAGAGCAATACAACTTCGTCTCCTTTGACCCTCGCGGTGTCAACAACAGTGGTTTGAGCCTCGACTGCTTTTCGGGGAACGCAGAAGCAAGATTGGCCTTCAATCGACTGCACAGTACAGGCGCTACCAACATTTCATCAACGTCGCTTGAGGAACAGTACTATTCAAGCTCTATCTACGGAGAGTGGTGCAACGATGCTGTCGAGAACGAGTCACCTCATGGATATTATGTGACCACACCGGCGGTTGCCCATGATTTGCTCACATTTATAGAAGCCGAGGCCGAGGTGGCCGGTCAGTCACCATCAGACGCCAGATTGTGGTGTTATGGCGTCAGTTACGGCACTCTCATCGGCGCCACTTTCGCTTCCATGTTTCCCGACCGAGTTGAGAGAATGGTACTCGATGGTGTTGTGAACGCAGATGAATATTATAACAACGACTGGAGGGACAACGTCGATCAAATGGACGAAGCCATGGAAAAGTTTTCGAGCTTCTGCCATTCCGCAGGCCGTGAAGCGTGCTCCTTCTGGGGACCCACGCCAGCTGACATCACGGCCAGGATGGACGGCATCATTCATCAGCTTCAGAACCATCCGGTCCCGGTAAGCGGAGTCCAAAGTCGGGACCTGCCGACACTGGTCACCTATTCAGACCTGAAAGCCCTTTTCTTCACCACCATCTACGCCCCACTGGTGTCCTTCCCAGTCATGGCCGACATCCTACACCAGCTCGAGCGTGGGGACGCGTCTGCTCTTGCGGGCATGTCTGACGGGTTAGCTATTAAATCCGACGCCCGTCTCGCCATCCAGTGCGCCGATTCGTATCGGAGAAACAAGCTCACCACCATTGAAGAATTCAAGAGTTACGTCGAGTACACGGTTTCCAAGAGCAAGTACATCGGTGATATCTACCCCATCTCCCTGGAAACCATCTTGTGTAGATCATTCCGACCACAATTGCCTGATAGCATGGTGTTTCAAGGTAGGCAACCCTCTATTTGTCTCTCTCTCTCTCTCTCTCTCTCTCTCTCTCTCTCTTTCCGCATTCTCGAAACTTCATCTTCGGACAACGTAGATGAACATCTGCATTGGACGCAAAATCTAACCAGTTTCTTTCTTATGCAGGCCCAATAGGTGGACTAGACAAGCCTACGTCCTTCCCGATCCTGTTTGCGAGCAATACCATCGACCCTATAACACCCTTAATATCGTACGTTTCGGCCAAACTATCTGCCATCTGGTATGTCGCTAATTGACTTTACCTCTTCACAGGGCGCGTAAGATGTCTTCTCGATTTCCCGGATCGGTAGTCCTATTGCAAGAAGCCATTGGTGTAAGTTGTTATCAGATCTCAATCACACAGCCATCTCAAACAAGAGTCTAAGCTTACTCGTGGGATGTTCCTCTCGAATGCAGCATACAGTCATCGACATGGGGGGCTCAAACTGTTACTTTGGATATGTTCAGGCATACCTTCAAGGCAAAGTTCCAACATCCAACATTACATGCCCGCAGCAGTACACACCTTTCATAGACAGCCCTTGAAGATTGCTAAGCCGCGAAGGAAGGGTTCGGTAAGTTCCAGGAAGGAATTGGCTAGTGCCACCACAGTGCTAAATGGTCTCTAGCATTGCGGACCTGACGTTTCTATCCGTGGGACTGAGGGGTAGAGGCTGGATTCAAGGCCTGCTTGAGGAGGTTGATGCGGAGACTGAGCTCGAGTTTGATGAGTTTGATAAGGAGGCGTGGGAAGAGGCCGAGGCGGAGGCCGAGGTTGATGGGGCTGGATTCGGTAGCGAGAAGGTTGAGGAGAATAGAGTCGAGGCTTAAGCGAGGCCGACACTCAGTCCTGTGCAATCGAGCACGGGGTCGGCTTTAATGCTACCTGTCGATAGCAGAGGTTTGAAACTACGGGCATCTTGGGTACATAAAGCTGTGACAAGCAGTTGTTGGCCTCGTGGAATTAAATATCAACTACTCACGTTTACCTCTTTCAACGAGTTTCGTGCTTGAGTTATGAGAGACCTGTCATTAACTTGAGCGCAGAGACATGTTTTCTAAATTTTGTTTCTTTCCCGGGATACGTAGTAACCTAAGCTCAGTAATAACTTAGCTTGGGGCGGCACGAGCTCAGCTCTGGAAATGGAATGGATTTCAGCGTGTTTGAGTTTCGTCTCCAAGTTAGTTGGTATGAACGAGGTCAGCTACATCGATCTTGCTACTATAAAAGCTCCTTAAATACCTCCTTATCATCTGAGGAGTAAAACTACCAGCATGTCTCTCGATGTCTAAGAGTCGCCTATTCTTCTTGGCCATCGCGTCTGACTTCTTCATCTTTGACCATGGACCCTGGAACCCCTAACTGCTCCTGCCCTACGAAATGTTTAGGAGTACTCTAAACGGCCAAGTGGCTCAAAGCGAGTCACTGTAGTGGCACTCGACTTCGTTTCGAACATACCGGGAGCAGTACGGCTGGCCACGATCACATTTGACCTTTGACATTACATAAAATTTGTGAGACTTACTCTTATAGAAGGAACTGGACTTAATATATTAATATGTAGTTAGAAATATAGAGGTAGATTTATTTTATGTGTATAACTAACTATAGAAGTTGCCATATTACATTGCTAGTTAGAAACTATTTACTATTTCTCTTATTATAGATTAGTCTCTTTAAATGTCATAACCCTAGCCTTATATTATATGCCCCCCTAATTTCTCTGCCTAATCAAAGCAAGCCCTTGTTGCAAACACGCCTCGGACTCTATACCACTGGAGTTCATTTACGATAATAGGATACAGCGCTAAAGACTCCCCATTAAGGAGATACCGTCCTGAGTCCGAAACGTCCCGGCAAATAAAATTCTCTTTGCGAGAGCTAGTGCCCTTGGGAGAGATAGCGTCATACTGCCCATAGGCCTTGGCCCTCAATGCAATGAGCGCTGGGCCTGACATGCTGTCAACCCTGACGAAGATGTAGCCGCCATCGATGACTGTGCTAGTGAGCAACGGGACATCGATAGAGAAGCCGTCCTCGGCCTTTCTGGAAAAGAGCGTATTGAACGGGCCGCGCGTCTTCAGAAACATTCTTGTCTCAAGTCGCAATAGGATGGCTATCAGCACCTGTGGATCCATTCCTGTGACGGATTGAACTTCAGTGATGGATCGGCAGACAATGCGGCCTCGTAGAAAGTCTCTCCAAGGCCAGTCCTGGACTCTTCTGGATTTGAAGTAAATCATAGTGAAGCCTGCGGCAGCCCATGCGAGGGCCGTGAGATTTGACGGGTCAACCCCATCAACCAAGTCTTGAATGGCAATGAAAGCCACTCCTCCAGCAATGAGCAGTGCGCAGACGCCAAGAGCAATCATCGAGTACCAAGCATGCTGGATGATGATCGCTTTCTCATCGATGGTCCACTGCTCTGCCTGCTCAAGCTCCTCTTTGAGTTGTCTGTTCGGTTTCCCACGCTGTGCTAATCTAGCCATATCGGTATCGTAGACGGTCTGCGAGATGAGTGATGATTTTGGGTTTTTGTTCCTTTCATAGGTCGAAGTATGAATTCTCGCCACCGTGAGAAAGCTCTTCTGTTTATGGTATCGCACAGGGTTCGTCGGGTCCGAAATCAGGACAGCCAGTTGCGTGAACATGGAGAGATGGGTGGGGAATGCGCCGCAGTACATGAGATACGGCACAAGTGCTTTGATGACGTCCAGCATGCGAGTCATGTGAACTGTTGGATTGTTCTCGGCTAGTTCAGTTTGTTGATCCCGGGTGTCTTTCCTCTCGGGCTGCTGGTCTTTAGAGAATGGCTTTCGGCTCCAGGTGAGGGTTGTATAACTATCCACCCCATGAGTATTTGAAGACGACAAAGTCTCCCAAACCTCAGACCCAATATGGAACGCAACCCCAGCAAAATCGATGATTTTCCGTTCCGCAGCAGCCCCAATGGTTCCATCGCGTTCATGGCAAAGCTGAATTCTGCTGTCATGAAATCCTGTATCGTAGACAATCGAGCTGGTCTCAAAAATATTAGCAGGCTGTTCGATCTCCTCATTCCAAGTAAGATCTGCGACGGCAGCCTCCATCAAATTACTGAGAGAGTGTCGGAAAGCGTCCATTTCCATGAAGTATCGCGCGCCCGAGGTATCAATGTCTTCCTGCAGTGCCTTCTGTTGCTTCGCCGTGGGATCATCATCTGAGCTGGGTGAATTAGGTTGAACAGTATGGGCTCCTCGGGCTTCTGGAGACTGGGTCACCTGGATTTCAAAGTCCCTGAATGCTCCCAGAGTTCTTTCAAAGGCCAGGGGCAAGTCTGCGGTCACAACTTTGATCTTGGCTGCGAACTTGGCGAGAACAGAGACGCAATTCTCGATCCAGAGCTTTCCGCTCATGCTTCTCAATAAGAGGCGAATCATGACGGCCGTGACGTAGTTGACGAGGGCGTGCAAAGCCTCGTCGTTGTGTGTCTCAATCCTGATGGAACGTTCGTACCTGATGGATCCTTGATCCTCGTCAAAGGTTCGACAAATCCGTCGATGAGCGAATCCGAAGTCCGAGTCGTTGGCCAGTGTGGGATGATACTGAAGCAGGACGAGCTCGTTGTCGTGGATGCAGATGTCAAGAGCGTATTGTACCTGGAGGGCCAGGCGGTGCAGGCGATTGTAGCCCCCAGCGTCCGCGTCACCAAACCATTCGACGTTCCCTCTGAGGGTAGGGGGTTCTTCGGACTTTGCGATTGTTGCAAGTCGATTTACCTCGAGTCGCCAGAGTTCGAGCTCCTCTTCTTCCCGAATGCCATATCGGACTAGATCGTCAAACTTGGGGAGATTCTTCATCTCGTAGCCTTCTTTGACGCGGAAGAGAACATGCGAGCGCAGTGAGTCCACAATGTGTTGGACATCAATATTCAAGTCTCGCAGCCGAAACTCATCGCCCTCAACATCGTCCTCTACACGCTGCTCACCTCCTGGTGAGGTTGATGTGTTGAATAGAATTGAATTGCTGCGCTGCAAAGGCTTGATGAAGTTTGGTTTATCCGACCACCGAACGCCATCCCCGCGTTCTACGTCAACGTTGGACCCAACCTTGCTAGTGCTTTGGGATGAGGCCTGAGCATTCATGATGGGGATTCGTAGGCTTTGGTGTTTTGTGCTCGAAGATGAGTGACGTGGACGTCCAGGAGTTGAAACGACAGCATTAAGGTTCCTTTCGCAGCGGACAGAAGGGCCGGAAAAGGCCTCAAGCGGATTCAACACGACACCTCTAGACCTGTGGGCAGTCACACTTTCTGTGCCCCCCCAACAAGGGTGTCGTCCAGTCGAGTTCAAAGACGTATCATCAGCCGCACGCATTGAGGCCACCAACATCGCGTATTTGGCTTATCTGATAGGGCAAGGAACTGCATTTTTAGTTTTAGCTAGTCATGGTCCTGCCCTTCCAATGTCAGATCATCCCGGATACGGGAGTAATGCAGACACAGCCTGGACGAGAATGGGGGCCATTTCGCCTGCAACCGTACAAGGCTTCAGGCAGTAACCAACCATTCTAGGTCCATCTTGAATTGCCGTTTGTCTCGGGCGTTTAGACGCATTGGCAGTGGTACGTGGCATAGAGCGGGGTAAGACATAGTGGTCCGACAAAGAGGCGAGGCTCGGCGGTACCGGTTTTCATCTTGAAGCCCCAAGGAAGTTCAACTTCACAAACCTACAGCGATTGAGAAGCCCAGATCTCCCTTAACTTTACATTTTATACCACGTCTACAGTATCTAACCTAGACATTTGTTGTCTTTGCTTGTTGATGGCCCGTTAAACCTGATTGTCTTCCAGCTATCCAATTATCTCTTTGCAGGGAGTGGCACCATGTCTTCATCCTTGCCAGCTAATTTTTCCACATACGCAGCCATACTGGACAAGAAAAAAACTTCAGCTGGGAGAGGTGACGATGGAAACAGCGGGCCCGACACTGACAGCCCTTTCAACCAGTCGTTTGAAGATGTCAAGGAGATCACGCAGGACGGTTATACCCTTACTGTCATGAAGACTCAGATGAAATTTAGACAGGAGCACGAAAGACGAGGGAAATTTGGCGAGTATTCACTCCTTCTTCGGCGAATCATGGACGTCAAGTCCAATGCTAGGCCAACATTGCAGCTCGAAATCCAATCTGACACCCTGCGGCATGGCTTTGCACGAATTGCAGAAAACATGACAACCATCAGGCTGAGTCATGATCCAATTGTCATTCCGGAACCATTCATGGAGGTCTATCATTGCCGCGAGAAGATTCAGGAGGCGGTAGAGTCGGCAGAAAGCGACATACTTCGAGCTGAGCTTCATCTGCTAGTCAACTTCCAAGACCAATACATGGCGGAAACAATCAAGACGATTGGTCAGTTCATTACCCACGGCTACATAGAGTTTGAATGGCTCTGGGCAATCTTTCCAACTGGCGAACTGGTCGTGATCGAGAATGTCTCGGCCCCGGATACGCCCATCCAGTGGTGCGCTGTAGTCAAGTCGTTCCAGTTTAGGACCCTTGATTCCGGTGTCCAAGTCTGGACTCTCACTGTCACGCACACTGGCTTCAACGGTCTGAGACTCGGGAAGACCGAAACCTCCCTCACATTCCCAGCCTTCTCTAACAACATTGTCATTTCTAAGCTTCCAGCCTATCCGCTCAAGTTTTGCAAAGACGAGATCTGGGTGCGGCAGGAGGCGATTCGCCGTGGAAGGAACTACGAGACTTACTGTCAAGCGAGCTCCAAGTCCAAGGAGGCGCCAATTGGAACCCCAATGTGGCATACAGGACCGATTTGGACGGAACGAGGTGATAGGGACGATCGCCGAGGCTGCCGAATTATGGACAATCCTTCTGGTACTGTAAGTTGCTTCTGAGGCTTGTATAACGGCCCCAATCTAACATACTTAGGTGAAAGGAAGAGTCATCGTCGATTTTGAAGGCTTCTTCGAGTACTCGCCCACGTTCAGAGAAAGTCTTGATTCCGGAAACCACCACGATGATGACAGCAGCGATGATGACTCTTTTTTCGGCCGGGGGCGACAGATACTCCGCAGGACGTACACGGCCACATCAATTACACAGCTAGGCGCGTCTCTTACAGCGACCTCATTGTCAGATGATGAGCTTCTTACATGCCCACCCCTCGTACCTATCTACACTTTCGCTTCCCGCCAATGGTGCTTCGTCTTTATTGATGATATATCTGAGATTGAGTGGAAGCCACAAGTCTTCGAACAGCTGCAGATCGACAAGGAGATGAAAGACGCCATTCAAGGGCTCGTCCGTGGCTACTCGACTCATGCCATTATGTTTGATGACTTTGTTGAAGGCAAGGGTCGTGGATTGGTTTTCTTGCTTCATGGGCCACCAGGTTGTGGAAAGACAATGACAGCAGGTGAGTTGTTCATCAGTGGCTGGGATTTGAGGCTCAGAGTATCCATTTCTAGAAAGCATTTCGGAGTCTTTGCAGAAGCCCCTTTACCATGTTAGTGGGGGCGAACTCGGTGCTTCAGTGGAATCTATCCAGGAAGCTCTAGAGACAGCGTTTGAACAAGCCACGCGGTGGGATACAATCCCTCTCCTGGACGAAGCCGACGCCTTCCTAGCGAGGCGAGACGGTGCCGATATTGAACGAAACTCCCTCATTGCTGGTAAGTAGCAACGTTCACCCGCTCGCCTATTTGATGCTCGACGATTTGACTGTGCAAAGTGTTTTTGAGATTGCTCGAGTATCAATCGGGGATCGTCTTCCTCACAACCAATAGGCTGAGCGACTTTGATCCGGCCTTTGAATCTCGAATTCACCTCCAAATTTCCTTTTCCCGTCTAGATGCTTCCAAGCGAGAATTGATTTGGAAGTTGCTAGCACAGAAGAACGGAAATTGCACACTCTCATCCGAGCAAATCAGAGCACTAGGCAAGCTACCTTTAGATGGCCGCCGAATCAAAAACATCCTTCGACTGGCTTCACTATTCGCCGCCAACAGAAGCCGAGGCAACATCAAGGCCAATGGAGATGCTAGCGAGTCACGGGTGAATACTAACGAGATTAAGGTGACAATGACCTTTAGTGACATTAAAAAAGTTCTCCCTTTTGCTGTCACGCGGCTGGAGAGTGCGAGAAGCGCTCGAGAAGATGAGACCCGAGAGAAAGAAGATCTGCCAGCGGCGATGAGGGATCTAATGGCGGAACTTAGCTTGAAAGGTGATAACTCTGGTTTGTAATGGTAATTTAAGGTCTGTTGCTTCGATATCTGTCATATCTAAGAGATTTGGCGTTATAATGATGTGTCCTATGTTGTGGTCATTACCATTGCTAGCGTGGCATCGTGCGACATCACTCCAGCGGTCCATCTTCATTTTCAGGTGCGGGGAAGTTCGGTAGTAGCAGGCTGGGACCGAAATCCTGCTGCGCTCCGGTGTCGCAATTCACGCCGTATCTTGCCTCGTCCATTTCCTCCTCGGGAACAAACTTGTAAGAGCGGCATTCTGTAAGGCATGGATGCACTCATTAGTCAGGACCCACGGGTGCTATTCACATCAAGGCGCCATACCGCAAACGTCAAATCTTGCACCTTTGACGAGAAAAGCAATGAAGCCGCGGTGAGTGATGAGAAAAATGTTCCTGTAGCAACTGGAGAGAGCCTTGAGACGCTGCCGAACTCTCTCAGCACGTGTTGTTGCATCGTCGGGGCTGTGTGGCGGATAGTCCCATTCCTCGTTGCAGGCCGAGAAATCAAACTGCGGAAACTTGTTGGAGATGTCTATTCGCGATACGCCCTTGTTGCAGATGACGTCGTAGCCTTCACGCAGGTCTGGCCAGATCTGGACCTCAACTTTAGCGGGAGAGGTGTCAAGAAGGTCGTGGAAAACGAGAAGCGTCGTCTGGATAGTCCGCGTCATGGGGGAAACGAGGATGAGGTCTGGCTGTACTGGTAGTTGTACGTCCTTGGCTTGCTGGAATCCGAGTTCGGTCAAGGGAGGATCTCGATATGGGTAACCCCTCTGCACGCTGAACAACAGGTTAGGTCTAGACTCGCTGGGTTGCTTGGTTTGGGGGTTACTTGTGAAGTGCTTGCCCATGACGCAGGATATGAATTGTCGCCATTTCGCCTCTTGTTGCTAGCAGTCTGTGAAACTGTGAGTGGAAGAGTTGTTCTGACTGGTAGAACTATGCTGTCGCTAGTCCCACTACGTTAACTCCAATCGCTAATCAGCCACGCTCATGTGATCTCTAAAAACTCAAATGATCAGGCCCCGAGGCACAGAACAAGTTAGCTCAGTTACCTCTATAAAGGTCATGTCGCTGCCTTTATACATAAGCAATTACTTGCGGGTATTAAATGGCCTACAGCTGGTAAGGAATTCAGTTTTTGTATATTTCTTCCCTTTTCCAAGCAACGGCGTTTGCATTGAGCACACGTTCAGCCATACAAGCGCCCCGAATACGACTCAACATTTGAACCACCTGAAGCACGTGGATGATTTGCACTCCTCCCAGTCTCAGGACTTCAACTATCGGTACGGCAGAGATGAAGATAAAGGACAAAAGGAACACATATGCCTTTCTCATAAAACGTAACTATCGACACCTTGACTCGCTTCAAAAAGCCCCATCCTTGCGATCCCCGCCACTCAGGCAATCTGGGTGGCGTTTTTAGGGCCTGATCTGGTTCTAAAACATCATGGCTGCCTGCTCAAGACAAGCAGACTGGTCTCGGCCTGCACCGTTGACACAACCCCAGCTAATTTGAGACAGAACAATAAGAACATAATGACCCATTCGGTATTGATCAACGAATAGCCTGACTACTTTGAAGCACGAAAAGAGCTATTCGAACAACGCCTTTCAACTTACTTTATCTTGCCGTTTGCCCTTACTTGCGAGGTTCATCATTCTACACGCTTTGGACGAAAGGAAGCGACATACAACACCGCAATATCAGCACTGTAAAGGGGATTGCATACTTTGGAGGGCTGGCTGTCCGATCCTAGCAAAGGGATCAAGCACTCCGAGGTTGGATTATACGTAGTATCCTGGAAGGCATCTATAAAACGTGTACTAAATACAAGTGGCTGACGCCCGAAACCCAGCATCCAGGCCGGTTTTATACCCGTATTCTGCAGGCTACACCGTGGTAGCCTAACCAAGATTAACATGGCCAAACAATAGCTTGCTTTTTGCTTAGGTGGCGGACGACCAACTCTATTACAGTTAGAAGCCTCTTTCAGCTTACTTAATTAGGACCAGCTTCTCCATATAATTTCGATAGTCTCAACGCATCGCAAGATTGAAGATAATGCGTCAACACCTCAAGACAGCGCAGCACACGATCATTCAGTCTCAGTGCTTCTAAGCCTCCGATGTCTGCCTCGAAAATGGCGTTTGATTCTTTTGGCTATAATCAATCCTCTCCGCCCATTCACTTGGCAGCTTTCGGTTATTTTGTGATATGAAAAAAAAAGATGGGACTACAGAGCACGGGCCATGGAGAAAGTTCTAGCGTGGCCCAAAGAGGAAAGCTATTAAAGGGATGGCCCCATTTGGTGCCTAAATCTCGACGTAGTACAGGCTCATCCATGAACATGGATGAGCAAGCATTTATTAGCCGCCGGCTTGCTTTTACTCCCATTTCTCCTTTCTCCAAGGCTCAGGTTTTGCTGCCCCATCGACATTCGTTCCTCTATCCTTGTTCTTCCCGTTTCAACTATTTTCAACAGTCTTATAATTTTTCATTACTCTCACCTACTGCCGAGTCTCCATCATGCGCGTCTCGCTCTTTGCGCTGCCGGTCCTTGCGGCCTTGGCCTACGCTGGCCCTTGCCGTCCCAGCTCCTCCGAGACGACCGACATCACAACTACCAGCTCTGAGTCTGAGACGACCTCCCTCAGTATCGAGACCGAGACAACGACTACATCGACCCTCGAGGAGTCCACCTCTCTGGAACCAGTCATCACCACGACCAGCACGACTCTCGAATCAACGACAACGTCGGCTGCTCCTGAACCCACCACGACCGTCCTGGGCTTCTGTCTGAAGGCCATCTCGGCTGATAAAATCAATTACGGTTATCACGTCGCCGGCGGCACCACACAGAGCAACCAGATCCTTCAGTCACCGTCCAACTCAGTCTATAACCTTTACAACCTCGACGTCGTGACCGGTGCCGTGACACTCAACAACACAGACCCTGGGAAGCAGCTCTACTCGTCGTCTCCATACACCGGCCAAGTCCAGCGCACGGTGCGCTTCACCACGGGCCCCGTCACAAACGGGGCTCTTCTGTGCTCGAACCCATCTGGCGAGTACACGTCCGGCTCGGTCCTCAAATGTTCTGTAACCGGCACAGATGCTTCGGGGACTCGAATTTACGACCGGTTCTCGGCGAGCGTCAGCTCGGCTTCTGGGCCTTGGCAAGTAATGTTTGAAGGATATTCGAGCACAAATTTTTACAATTATGACTTGGGCATGTTCTATGGTTCTGATTGTCAGAGTCAGGTGTCTCCTGCAAGATGAAACGACCCATATGATGGCTAGTGGTGGAGAAGCTTCGGTTCGTTGGATGTGTCTACCCGCACAGTTTCTCCTTGATTGCAAGTGTTGCGAACTTGGTCTCAACTCAGATGCGTCAGTGCTCCAGAAGGGGATGGCTTTGTTGAATAATGGTCAACATGACTAGCTCTCTATGTCCATGTTTTTCCGATGCAGAATATTGAAACGTGAGACAATCAAAGGGTTATTAGATGCTTTTCAAAAAATCTCCCATTTCAACCTAACTCTTGATGCCGATGCACGTTCACTATTAGGTGCTTGCTCGAGAACTAGTCCTCGCAAAATGTCATGGGACCACTTCCACGTGGTCTCGGTTATAATTACGCCTCGAGGTCCGAATAGTGGCAGAATGACGGGTAAACGGTGATATTACTAAACCAAATGCCAAGTAGTATTAATTAGTATTAGTACTAATAGCTCTAGTATTTATTGGTGCTAATTGGTATTGATATTTAGAGAGTTTTAATATTCGTAATGGTATCTTGAGTATCTAACAACTTCAATCCTGTCATACTCCATGAGATCGTCACCACGTTTGACTACCATTCGAATTTCGAGTAAACCAAGTCTCCCGAGTCAGCGCAACCTGGTCTTGACAGGCAGCAGAACCTCCGACAACTCGGCCAGTCCTTCGTATACATGGCTAGGCAGGTTCTCCGAGGCAAAGAAATATTCCATGACTAAGTCCATGCGCCTAAGGTCTATTCGAACGCAGCGATTGGCGTTCTTTTCTTGAAGTTCTTCCCCTCAACACCGATCCTTAAGCCTCTTGTAGTTTCGCCGTAGTCGAGACTGGTCAGGGCGGCCGTGATTGTGTCGTTGTCGTTGAGTTGTTCATGGGTGCCAAAGTAACTCCGTTTTGAAATTCTCCATGCGTTTGTTGGGATTGAAGATTTAGGTATTCTTGCCCCGTGGGTGCTTCAGGAAGGGGAACATAAAAAGCCTGTGATTGCGGGGGTGCTATCGAGAACATTCCCAGATCAGGTACTAAGGGATTACTTGATGAAGCCCAATCCAAGCTCTCAGACCTAGTAGGCAGTGTCAGCATCGAGCATCTGAGATAGCAGACGAAACCCCGAGCTTGAACTCAATCATGAATGCACCTACACACTCGGGGTGACTTGTGGACTCGATCGCCCTGCAACTCCTGGTTAGAATAATCTATTCAAGTTATCTCGATTATAAATATTATAGAGCTAAATAAATATTCTAGATACAGTGTAAAGGTAAAGCTTCTTATAGGACAGGTATTAGAAAGTAAGATTATAGATAGCCTTAAGATTATTAATAAATAGGGCTATTCTATATTAATTACTTCTATCCCACACAGGGAGGAGTTATTTAATTGATTATATACAATTAGCAGCTAGAAGTGGGAGGTATAGTGAAAGGTAGGACTTTATTAGGTACCTTTCTATTAAAAGTTAAAGAGACCATCCTAAAGCAGTGACGGAAAAGCTTAGATAAATGGGAGGGTAATCGAGTAAGCGTTTTCACCCCTTAGAGGAAAATTGAATGATGAGGGATAGCTGCAGAGGTGATTCAGTGTATTTAGAAAGATAGAGGATTTCTAGGTGGCCTCTTACGTTACGGGTGGAAGTGGAAAGGCCTCATCATGAGTGACTAGTTCGTCGGAAACTCCTCTTGTGATTGGACTAAGTGGCGTTCAAGACTAATGAATCACTCAGGTTCGGTACATACTCGACCGCCGAGGCTCTAAACGCAGGGTTGGACCTAGAAATGCCGGGAACCACGAGGCAGCGAGGCAGGCTAGCAGACCTTGCCGTGTCAACTCTAAAGTCGTCACGAGCAAGAATAGACGCTCGCGCGCGCAACGTGCTCGGGTGTCGCCGCTGAAGAAGGCGGTAGAGACCTGCCCGAGGACAGACAGCTAAACCGAAGCTCGCCGGTGACTGCGTCGTCCTGTTCCAGAATGCGGGCGGACTACTACCCCTGAAGCGGTCTTTTAAAAGTATTGCCTTGATCGGACCCAACATGAAGAACACGGCGTTCTGTGGAGGCGGCTCCGCCCATGGGGATGTCTATCAGGTTGTCATGGCCTTGACCTTTGGTGGGGGTTAAAATTGCTATGAAGATCCTGGTTACAGTCGACCCTGGAGGTCAGGGGCCGGCTTTCCCCGGCTGGCTTGGCAATATGCAACTTGCTGACAGCTCGGAATGTGGATGCCGTGGGCTTAACCTGCTTAGATCATGGGCGAACCCCAATGGACTTTGGGGTCATGACAGGGGTGTTTAGACGCTCTCCCGATGTAGGTGCAGCAGCTCATTGACTGGACTAGATTTCTGCTATCCTAGACCGGAATGGTCTCCAACTCATCATGTCCTTGCCGTTCCAGGGTATGATCCACGCGTCGGGGAGGCTGCCCGATGGCTGACACGACTTCCGGATCTTGGACTCGGGTGATTGACTCGACTATTGCCCTAGCACCTCATCTGGGGAATCCGAGACCAGTCTTGGTTGTCGAATCAATTTCCATGGCATTTTTTGCCTTCTCGTTTTTCTTCTTCCTCTTTCGTTTCTCTCGGTCTTACTTCTTTCGCTCCGTGTAGCTTGAGTTCGTAGGCTCTCTCGTATGCTCATAGTACCCGACATCCTACTGTTCATCATCTTCGCTTCAGTAGTACGCGTTTTCGTCCTGATTACGACATCATGATTGACCAAACGTCGCACTCTCCAGGCACAGCTACGCAACGTTCCTCGATTTCTCAGACTCTGCCCCCGACGCCCATGTCTGTGCATCCCGAATCAGATGTCGAGAAGAACCCTCCCCAGGGCGCAATCTCGACAGACCAGTCCCTACCGTCGAGCCTGGATCAGGCAAATGCCAACATAGTCGATTGGGACGGCCCAGATGATCCGGAAATGCCACTAAACTGGCCAAATTCCAAGAAATGGATCAACATCCTAGCCGTTTCGGCGCTTACGTTTCTCACGTTCGTCTCATCCTAATCCCTTCATTTTTTTGGGGCACCCTAGGTAAGAATCGTCATCTAACCTAGTGGTTCAACCAACAGACCTTTTGCATCCTCGATGCTTGCACCCGCAATTCAACAAGTTATGCAACAAATGGGTGAAACAAATTCCGATATCGGTTCCTTTTCTGTGTCAATCTATCTTCTCGGCTATGCCTTTGGTCCTCTCTTCCTTGCGCCACTCAGCGAGCTCTACGGCCGCCTTCCCGTCTACCATGTCTGCACCCTCCTCTTCATCGTCACCAACGTCGCATGCGCCTTGTCTATCAACGTCCCTATGCTCATCGCCTTTCGTTTCCTCACGGGCTTAGTGGGCGCCGGTCCATTGACGGTTGGGCCGGGAAGCGTAGTGGATTGTTTCAGGCAGAAAGAGAGGGGCAGGGCGATGGCCGTTTGGAATATGCCTGTGTTGCTGGGGCCTAGTCTTGGGCCTGCTGTTGGAGCCTATGTCTCGAGAGGTCTTGGCTGGAGGTGGACCTTTTGGCTATTGGTCATCATGGTAGGTTTGGCTTCACTTCGGTGACTAATTTGCTGGTACTGACGCTGGTCCATAGACTGGTGCGGTTTTTGTTATATGTGTTTTCATTCAGAGTGAAACTCACCCTCCGACCCTCCTCAAGAAAAAGACAAAGAAGCTACAAAAGTTACGCGGCAATCCCGAACTCAGTTCCACCAAGGATCTCAGCAAATCACACTCCCAACTCTTCAAAGGAAACCTCACCCGCCCTTTAAAGATGCTCTTCCTATCACCCATCATCTTTGGCCTCTCGCTCCTAACCGCCGTCGCCTACGGAACTCTCTACCTCCTATTCACCACCACAACTGAAGTCTTCCAAACCAGGTACGGCATAGTTACTAACGTAGGACTGGTTTATCTCGGCTTCGGCTGCGGCCAGATCGTAGGACTCTTCCTCTTCGGTGCAGTTTCCGATGCCATCGTTAGAAGAATGGCCAGGGGCGGCGAGATGAAGCCCGAGTATCGTCTTCCGCTCATGATCCCCGGCGCCGCAACTATACCCATTGGGCTCCTTATTTACGGCTGGACAGTGCAGTTCCGAATTTTCTGGTTCGTGCCCATTATCGGTACCTTTCTCATCGGCTTCGGCATGATTACTGTATTTGCTTCGGTGGGGACGTATCTGGCCGATGCGTTCCCCGTTCATGCTGCGAGTGCCACTGCAGCAAACACGGTGCTTCGCAGCGTTGGCGGTGCGTTGTTGCCTCTCGCTGGCCCGAGAATGTACGAGGCGCTGGGTCAAGGATGGGGCAATACGTTGATTGCGGGTGTATCTTTGGGGATGATGGGCATGATAGTTGTGGCTTACAAGTGCGGCGAGAGATTGAGGACGCGTTCCAAATACCAGTTTGACTAGAACAGTGAGCATTGAATATCTAGGGACAGAGTTTTATATATAACCTCTCTAGAAGCAGCTATCACCACAGCCAGTACAACTCTCAAATCAATGATAATATCACTACTCACAAACCCACCATGACCATCCTAGGCTTCTATCTTAAGGCTATCTTGGCTAATAAAATCAATAATGGTTATTACCTCTCTAGCGGCTTCACAATAAGCAACCAGCTCACTCAACCACTATCTAACTCAGTCTATAACCTCTACAACCCAGACATTGTGACTTGTGCGGTGACGCTTAATAACATGGACCCCAGGAAGCAGGTGTCTTCTGTAAAATAAAACGATCCACATGATCGCTAGTGGTAGAGAAGCCCTTGTTCGTTGGATGTGTCTACCTGTATAGTTTCTCCTTAATTGTAAGTATTATGAGCTTATTCTTAACCTAGGTGCATTAGTGCTCTAGAAGGCGATGGCTTTGTTGAATAGTCGTTTATGTGATTAGCTCTATATCTTTAGTGCATTACTCATACAAATGAAGTTATCCCGACGAGCAGGAACGAGCGGGAAGAATGCGGAAGTTGCGATTAGCTTTATCGGTAAAATTCGCTAACATATAAGCCCAGGAAGCAAACGGACAGAGGTTAGTATTATCTTTCCAGATAGACGAGGACTACAAGAGGAGGGGACATATGTCATCAATTGCAGGTATGAGGCTCTCAAGGAAGGTGCCATACATTAGGCAGCAAGAACATATGTGTTGACATGCAGCTGGGTCACGGTGATATAAGAGTTGATTGGTCGCGGCTCACCAGTATGCAGCTAAGATGTTGAAAGGGTACTCTGTCTCACACATTACCCCCATATATCAACGTACTTTTTACCAAGATACACAAATAAGCGTTAGGTCTTACATTGCATGCTCTCTTGCCAATTCGACGTCTTCAGAGTGGAATGCTAGCAGCCTTCCATTGTCATTTATGTCGAAGTTCAGCGCCTAATACAACCATAGAGATTCGTAGAATATCGTAATTACCCAGCTGCGTTATTACACACAACTTGTTGAATCTTGTGACCTTCCATATTGTATATCCTGAGTCCCCTTGGAAAGTCTTTATTCACTTAATCTTGAATGAATTTTCTGGTACCATGACTCTCGATCTCGGATATTCTTCTCCTATTTCAATTCAGCGCAGCAAACGCTCGTTATTCAAACCAGCAACTTCTTTTCTCATTCATACACCAAGATGCCTATCAAAATGCCATCTCCTTCTCAACAAATCGCATGCAATCCCACAATCAAGGGGTCATCGTAAGCTACCTCTTGCTCCGAGCTCTCCCACCAACAGTGCATCGATATTGCCAAAGCGGTCAAAACTTAGATCCATCTACATCCGAGGATGTATCTTCTGTCGTGTGCGAGCCAGCCGACATCCGGTCTCCGAGCCTGATGCAGTAACTACCAGTCTTCATCTTGAACAGCCACTAGACAACCAGTCAGAGTTTCTGTTCAAAATTGACCAGTTCTCTTTTTAACCCCAAGTTAGGAACAACTAATGAGTGAAACGAGCTCGCTAGGTCCGTTGTATTAGGCCGGGGGCGGTTAGGTCGGAGGTAACACTCCCTTGGACGGGTCTGATGTGCTGTTCAAACTACCGGGTCGCGGGGCACTCACCATGTTAAATCACCATAGTAAGCTTGATAAAACGCGCACATAGTGAAGCCATGATGTGATGAAAATGAAAGACCCATCACTCTTGCTACATGGCAATGACTCGCATGTTGTTTGGTGCAACATCTTGGATAGAGATGCATTTGAAGCCAAGCAAGTTACAGTTCACCCATCTTGCATTAGTTGGAAACTCTCGGGGTGATACAGATCCTGGACGTTAGAGCCCGGGCGCCTGCACCGGTGCTTGCAGGTTGTACAGACAGTGTAGAGCAATAATTACCAGATACGTCTGCTGTAGGCCACTAGACATCAGTCTGCGCGCAATAGTGCCAAAGTGTGGCCCCGAATGCGATCGAATCTCGCTGTTCCTGGATGAGGTCATCCCAGATCCGCCGTGGCGACTCGGCGGCAACATTGACTCGCTCTGCAAGGATGGCAGCGGGATTCCCGAGGATTGCGTCAAAGGGTGTTCAAACTTGCGTACTGTAAGCACACACCCCTGATGACCCAGAGACTTGGTTCGCCTCCGTGGATCTCGGAGGAAATCAAGAAGGCGGAACGGTGCAATGCCGCTGAGGAGGGAAGCCGGATAGGCTGCGGCTTAGAGTGGTGACATCATCGCCGAGATGTCAGCCCTGGGGCCGGCAGTGACAGTTCGGGACATTGTCGGAAGGATGGCGATTCACGGGCGATCCTCTGAAAACGGGCACGCTTGTGGAGCGCTTTCAAAGGCTTTTTTGCTGATACTGCCCGTATGACGTCGTTGTGAATTGAGAGTTGTTTCGGTGCCCTGATTTGTGCCCTGGCGACTAGATGCTGGGCTGGCTGCGCGGTGCTGTCAAACCCTGCAACCCTGCAAGAAATCCACAAACCCGCTTAATGCGGGGATCCTTGAGTCCTCGGTCCAGAATCCCCACGACGTGCAAGAGGAGCAATCGATTCTTTATGTTCTACAGTCTGCTTTTTGCAAGGTCCAGAACAAGGATAAGGGATCATGGCCGGCCCGGCAGAGAACGAATTGCATCGAACTCGGCTACGCTACTGCGAGTCCCCGGATCCAAGGCCCCGTCTCTGTGCAGCCCCGGAGCAGTCATCCCGTCGTCAGTCATTCTGGCGGGCGGAACGCCGGATACGGACACACAGGCCGGGCCGAGGCCGAAGCCGGGGAGGGAAGTGGGAGGAGGAAAGAG
>JABSTB010000902.1:0-17656 GCA_013756995.1 Neonectria neomacrospora | reverse complement strand
GGCTGGGGGTGGGCGGTGCGCTGAATATGTAGGGGCCGGCCACCGCGCGCAATCAGTCAGTGGGTGGGCGAAGTGTGGGTGAGTGGGTGTGGGTGACCTGAAGGAGCCCCGGAAAAAAAAACTGCATGGCCCAAAAAGTGATGGGAGTTGAGTGGCCCCCCGCCCGCAAGTCCACAGGCGGGTGCTGCCCTCCTCCCCTTTCCCCTCTAAGAAAAAAAAAAGGTGCTCTCGCCTCAGGCTGGAATAGCCCAAAGGATGAAGCCCGGACGCCAGCTTAAAGCGAAGACCTCCAGGTCCATGGCGCAAAAGCGGCTGCTGCAGTGGGATGCCTGACTGGACTGCCAGTGGCTCACTGAACCATCCCGTCCGCTCCTCTGGGCCTCCCACCCGACTTGACTCCGTCTGTAAATCCCCCGCCCAGCCCAGCGCACAACCGCAGAATTTTCCACCCTTCCCGGCCGGTCCTCTCGACCTTGCGCTCGCGCCCCCTCTCACTCACACTCACACTCACACATGCAAGTGACAAACCTGCCACAAGCGGGGACCGCCCAGTTATGGGGGGACAGCGCCGTCCACAGCAGACAGGAACCCGACGGAAATTTGGGATTTGAAAACCTGTCCCAGCCTGCCAAAGCCCAGGACCCAACGTGCACATGCTGAACCCAGGTTTTCAGGCCCGCCTGGATCTGGTCCTGAACGGCGCTCCGTGCAACTCCCACTGAGCTTGGGGCCTCTCAACCTCTGTAGTAGCTCGCCACAGCGCCAGGTCAATAGACGTCAACGATCGAACGCCGCCGACTAACCCAGGCGAACTGCCCCAGATGGTCCCCAGCAGCCTCACTACAACTTCCAGTGAACGTTCATGGGTACAACACCACTCGTTGACTCGCTCTTCTTCCATCTGGCAACAGCACTTGCCTTGGCTCGCAACAGACTCGCTCAATTTGTCGCAGCCTCACCCGGCGCACAAAAAGCGAACCTCTTTCTCCCCTTCCCCCCTCGAACCGCCTCACTCACACCTTACCTCACCTCACACCTCACATGGCCTCGACTGACCAGGCCGGGCAGCCAGCCCACAGCCCCCGACAGTCGCTGACTGGCCAGTCGCCAGCGGCCTCGGGCACCCTAGGCTCCTCCGCCCCGTCGCCCGCAGCCTACTGCTGCAGGAGCCAGCGCCCGTGGCATGGTGACGACCGATGGGCGAGGCACTTGGTCACTCCAAAGTCCAGACGTCATCGTTCTGTATCTGCTGCGTACTCGACTATTGCGGTTGCTGATTCAATTCCCTCGTGGAATTCCCTATCGCGTCGTATCTTGTGCTTTTGCATATGCATCTCCGTCTTTATGGTTCTTGCTCGTGGTGCATGTCGAGTTTGCGACACAGAAGCGCCTATAGCTCCAGGCCCAGGCCTCATAAGCCGGCGCGTCCTGGCCCTGATGCTTCAGCGATACCTCTGGGGGACTCGCCCGAGGATGCTTTTAGCGCCTTGGGAGATGCGCTCTCCAGGGCGCTTAGGGAGATTTGTGCGAGCAAGATCAGCTTCCGTCCGTTGGGGCCACATTACCAGCCAGGCCGAGTGTCGCACTGGTCCTGCCTGTACCCAATGTGCTGGCAGCGAGGGCTGGGCAGGCGGGGCCATTCCAGCGCCTTCGCCCTTAGCCTGTACATCTCAGCACGACAGACCAGCCAGACAGCCAGACACCTGCAGCGCAAGCAGAGCCTCCGCACTGGCTGCCCTCCAGGCTCCAGGCCATCCGCCCTTTTCCTGAGACTGCCGAAGCCCCGGAGGCTTCAGGCCATCCGTCCTGTCCCGGCGGGGGAACATGTCGTAGTTGTACAGCGGGTTTGGGTGGTTTAAAGCGGCGATCAAGGCCAGGGTGATGGGTGATTGTCCTGGACGTTCATCTTTCAGCCGTCCTCTCGTCATTCCCTAGGTTCCCAAGTCCCCGTGGCTTCGGCATGGTGCTCAACGACGCATGCTGCCGTGGTAGACTCGTAGTTATTCAGCCAGGGCAAGGACCGGACAGTGCTTAGGCCTGACAGGCACCTGGTGTTCCGCCAAAGGTCGCTCATCGCCCAAATCGCTTAGAGCTCACTCAGTGATCTGGAACACTGGAGGAAAGTGCCCAGGCCGGGCTTGCAGCTGTCATTGCCCTGCTCATCCCCGAGACAAGAGCCCCCAAACTGTTCGTGCACTTGCCTTCTCAGACCTGCTGAACTTCAGCGCAGTGTTCTCCGGGAAGGGACCTCGGCGGTATCCATCCAAGACCCAACTTGTAAGTTGCTTCGGGCTCTCACAATTATCTATCAAACACACGCTCAAGCAGCCTTCCCGGTGCGCTTGGTCCAACTGCCAACTCCCATCCAGGCCGCCAACGTCGCATCTCGACAATTGTCGTTGGTGTCTTTCTTCCGTACACTCGTATCTTGCGCTTTGTCCTCCCAGGTACAATTGAAATCAGTTGCCCGCCCAAGCTGTTTCTTGGTTTAAATCCTCCCTATCTACCAAACTGACATAGGTCTTTATCAATACTTACCATCTCTGATCCTCTACCCAGCCATAGGGCAACAAGCAAGCGCGACAGCGCATCGGCTGGTACAAGTTAACTTCTCCAACTTCCCTCGGAAAACCTAGCTTCGCATTGAACAGGGATACGGCCAGCCGCGTGGCTTCGACAGATCATTACATCTATAAACTTGGATTCACCCCGGACGGACAGGTCAATGAGGTTACTATTCATCCATAAGAAATCCACCACAACTCAAGAGGTTTGACTAGAGAAGCCCCCAAGTGGCGGGGACTTGCAAACTTTCAGCGCGGAAGGACTCAATACCCAAGTCTCATGTTTCGTCTGACCTTGGTTTTGTCAGTTCGCCGCATCTGCGCTATGTTTATGGATATAACACCTACAGCCCCCATAAAAGCATCCCAGCATAGAGGAGAGAACACGAGGAAGCTCACCGTCCATGGGTCTTATAATCTTCTCGAACAAGATAACAAGGAAAACAGGAAGGCCAAGGTGTCTGTCTTTACAACACCCATCCCGATTACATCATATTGGTCCCACATACCTCAAGAGAAGCACCTTGATGGATGTGAAATGGATCAGCCGGTTCAAGAGCTCGACCAGAGCTTTCCCCCTGCCGGCAGGATTGTGGTATAAAGACGCACAAGTCCTCGTCCATTAATTTCCAAGAATTCCGACCTCGAACTTCTACGTTTAAGAGAGTCCGTTCGTCTCCATCCCGGTGTGGATTGGTTGTTGTCCCTCCATCATGTGGAGGGACTCGCAGTTCCACTACAACCTCCAGCTCTCGTTGTCAGACGCGTCTCAGAATGAGGGGCAGCTTGGCGATACGTACACAAACGACACGTGATACCTGAGGTGCTGCCATACACTCCTGTCATACAGCAAACTCCACAACCTATCCTACGAAGATCTGAATCTACGAATGCCCACCCGCCTGCTTGACACATCTTGCCTTGCCTAACAGACTCAGCTCTCTCTTCTCAGCTGTCTTCTTTCCCCAGGATGAGGGCCAAAGAGCTCACGAATTGTTCAAGCTATGCCACCTTCACCGACCTAAGCAAGCCATCCAAGCGCGGCGGGGCCTGCTTAGCTGCCCCTCATCAGCGAGCTTTGGTTCGATGACGGACGATCGCCAGGCATCCACTTCACCTGTGTCGCAGACCCCTGCTACTAGGTGACAGAGATGGAGGGGTTCGGTACTTAACGTTTCAATGGAATCAGCACACGACGGCGAGGTACCGGAATCCCTGCTCCGGTTCTTCAAGCTCCCAGATACCCCTCCATCCAACAGCCGCAGACCCTGGGCGCGTAGTATGATTTCATGCTTGATTACTAGTGGGCGAATTGCAGGCTGGGTGGTCAAAGGGTGCCCCCCCCAAGAGCCAGGCCAGTGCCTCAAGCGTGCATTGAATCAGAAGCCGGGTCAGAAACTGGGATAGAGACTGTGACGGCCATTGCGACGGAGTCGTCGGAGTGTGGGAGGAAGGGAGCCCGTATCGTGTAGAGTGGCTTGTGGCTGGCAGCTTTGTCTTGGCAGTCGTAGCTGTTGCGGGTGCTGATATTGGTCCTGATATTGGTGCTGCGATGCCTGCTTCTCGTTGGGTAACGCGCTGCTTGCGTTGTCCAGGTTGCGTTGCTCAGTGCCACTGTTTGCACCACTCTGCAATCCACGCCAGCTGAGAACGTGCGTCACTTGCCCCTCAGCTCAGACAACCCCTCCACATCCACCTCCTCACCCTCCTCTCCCTTTTCTTCCCTTCTCTTCTTCTTCTACACCAGAAACCCTCCAAATCTCGATCTTCATCCATCACCCCTTCGCTAGCTCGATTGGGGACTTTCAGTTATACCACTTGTGCCTCGTCACCTCCATCGCCTTCTATTTGGGACCTGTCCCAGCACTTGAAGAACGGAACACGCAAATATGTTCAGCTTCAGGTCTCACGGCCTCCTGGTGGGGCTCATCATCCTCGTTGGCTTGGCCTCTCCCGCCTTCGCCTTCGGTGCCGGAAATATCGCCTCCATCTCCAAGGTCGAGGGCCAGAACTGTAAGCAACCGCGAGGGGTGATCCTCCCTCCTACTCTGACCCTCGCATGCTGACAGGCTCCCTTCAGGGCGACACGGCGATATCGAAGATGCTCTCCTTACCCTTACCATGGCTCGCGCCCTGAACGGCAAGAAGTTCAACAAGCTCACCGTTTCCCGTGTCTACTTCGGTAACTGGCTCCGCGATTACTCCCAGGCCGTCGACGTCGGTACTGTCAAGTCCGTCTCTGCTGAGGCCATCCGCCTCCTTCTCTGCGTTCTTGGCTTCATGACCTTCGGCTACGGATCTGGCGAGTTCGAGGTTACCGCGGATCGCCTTGGATGCTACCGCCCCGAAGAGCACATTGACAACCCCAAGGACTATGCTGAGAATGTCGACGCTCGCCAGTACGATCGGCGCCTCCGAGGGCCCATCGATGAGCGCCGAGAGCTCTCGATCGACCCTGAGTCGGGCATGAAGAACTACATTGCCAACGAGGGTGCTGGCATCATGACATCCGCCAAGCTTGTGAAGAAACTCTTTACCCGCTCCATTGAGCTGGGTCGTCGCTACAAGGAGAGTGATAAGAAAGTTGACAAGTACGAGTGCCTCCGCCTCTTGGGAACTGGACTCCACTGTCTCGAAGGTCGGTACCTCTCCGCTGCCTGCCTGTCCGCTCTAGCTACCAAAACACATATTCTGGATCTCGGAATACGGTGTTTGCCCAACTACTTTCAAAAACTAACGACATAATCGCAGACTTCTTTGCCCACAGCAACTACTGTGAGCTTGCTTTGATTGAGCTGGGCGAGCGTGACGTCTTTCCCCATGTCGGACGTGACACTCAGATTGAGATTGAAGGTGCTCGTCAGCCCGTGTACCCCATTGTCACCGGCACTTTCGGTGGTGTCGATTTTCTGCACTCCGTCACTGGTGAAGGTAGGTCATCTCGTTACATTCACTTCGAGATAATATCGCTAATAGCTTGCAGTGTCCGATAAGCTGACCCAGAACGAGATTGACGAGCTCGAGGGCACCCTCCAAGAGGGAGCTAAGTCGGACACCAGCATGCTCCGTGATCTTCTCGACAAGATTCCTGACGGCATCTTTGGCGACAAGCACCAGAGTGACCGGGTCGATGAGCTTCAGTCTAGCGCGACTCAAGCTCAGATGGAGAACACCACTGTCTCTCCCCGTGAGCCTGAGGAATTCACTCAATACATCCAGAATGTCTTCAGGCAGGTGATGCCAGCCATTGAGTTCCATGACGACATCATGAAGAGCATCTCTACTGCTATCCAGAATATCCCCGTTCTACCTAAGGTTATCGAGGAGCTTGAGGATCAGCTGTCTGTCTTCATCTTCTCCATCATTGCTCCCTTCATCATCCCCCTCATCCAGCAAATCCGCAATGAGCTCAAGACCGGCTCCGATGAGATCATTGAGAGCAGCGAGCGGGAGCAGCACATCGTGTTCCACGATGACAACTCGAGTGACCCCACCCACTCTATGCTATCCAAGGACCACTTCTCCAACGTATGTACTTCTCTAATATCCCCAAGCTCTTTGCAGCTGCGCCGTAACGTTTGTGATCTGATCCTGTCATAGATTCTCAACGAGATCGCTGGCCGATCTGCTGCTAGCATGGTGACCTGGGTCGTTCCCCAGCTCATGGAGGCTATGGACGACGATAGTGTCGATATTGACAATCTCCTGGATGGCATCGTGCATGGGATTATGCACCACCCTGCTCAGCGAGATTTGGGTGGTGGAAAGATCCGTGAGGGCCGACGCCGCTGCTACGAGAACGTCAAGGAGTGGTGGGCCGAGCAGGGCGAACAGGGTCAAGATGACTACCGCCAAAAGCTAACTCGTGATGGAGTTCAAAATGGTCTAAACCACAAGGAAGGTGTCCATGACACCGGTCACGGTCATGGCTGTGCCGGTAAGCTCAAGATGCGCAAGCTCTATGGCGATGGCAATGAGACGTTAGAGGACAAGATTGCCGGCGCTGCGGCCGACGCCATCTTCCAGGGTGCCACCGGTGCCCTCTCCGGTATGGTTCAGCAGAACACTGGGTACAAACTGCCTCAGTCTTCTAGCAGGAAGGAAGAAGAAGGTGGCCTGAGCGGCTTCCTCAACACGGCGAGTTCATTCTTTGGAGGCGACTCATCGGAGGATAAGGGCTCCCGTCGTCAGGAGGAGTCGAGCGATAATCGGCAAAGCCAGCAGCGCACTGAGCGCCGCCGTCACGATGATGATGACGACGATAGACATCGCCGCAACGACAGCCAAGAGGGTCGACGCCGCCGTGATAGCAACGAAGGCCGTAGCCATGGAGGCGGTTACGAGCGCCGCGAGGAATACCATGAGGAACGCCGTGAGGAGTCTAGCTATGGCGGCGGCTACCAGCGCCAAGAGGAACGCCGTGAGGAGTCTAGCTATGGCGGCGGCTACCAGCGCCAAGAGGAACGCCGTGAGGAGCCGAGTTACGGTGGTGGCTACCAGCGCCAAGAGGAACGCCGTGAAGAGCCTAGTTATGGTGGCGGTTACCAGCGTCAAGAAGAACGTCGTGAGGAGCCCAGCTATGGCGGTGGCAGTTACGGAGGTCGTCCCGAGCAGAGCAGCTATGGAGGTGGAGGGTATGGCGGTGATGAGCGCCGTGAGGAAGGTGGTTACGGAGGCGGCTATGGAGGTCGCCCCGAGCAGAGCAGCTATGGCGGTGGAGGTGGTGGAGGCTATGGTGGTGGTGAGCGCCGTGATGAGGGTGGGTTTGGCGGCGGCTCGGCCGATGAGTACGTGCGCCAAGGTCAGGGCCAGGGCGGTTACGGCGGCGGCGAGAGCGGCGGTTACGAACGCCGGGATGATGAATCCGGCGGAAACGGGTACGGTGAACGCCGCTGGTAAACAATCCATCAACTTGATCGCCGGGTATCCCAGAGCCGAAATAGATGGCTCATGTCGAGGGATTAAGCTGCACTTAGGAACAGACTGCCTACTCTTGAGATTTAAGGGAGAAAAGATTGACATTTCGTATTCCCGAAAACTAGACTATGAGAGCTGAGACTGTTATACTTCAAGAAATGGTCTTTGAATATGATGTTTATCGTGGTGCAGAGCCTAGTGTGTGAGAAGTTCAGAGGTTAGCACTGAACGTTGATCATGTCGGAAGGTCTATATCCTAGTTAATAAATAGGACATTACAGTTGCTTTGTTAAATCACACATTCATCGTAGACATGTTGAAGGCCAGACTCCTTCGTGTCATCCTACTATTATTACAGTTAGCCTCACTGTCAGAAGAGTAGGTACAGAAACGTACGCATACCAACATTCCGAAACGTCGCCGGGACTAGCCGAAACCCTCGATACAACGGGTCCTGGGACGTGGTCCAATTCTTGCAGTCGGAGGTACACGGGGACACTACCTGTATATTTTTTACGAATGCAAGAGTTCTAACGCTCTAGAGATGATTGGTATATGTCGCTCTGTTGGGCTTTTTGGCGGATATTGGAAGAGCTCAACTGTTCATGGGAATACATGGGAATAAGTCATTGTCACATCAACAAGCCTGCCTCTGGAAGTTTTCTAGATTCAACGGTTGAACTTCGTTTATGACTGAATGCTTTCGCACAGTACGGCCTACTCCTCCTCCTCCTCCGTACCGTCGCACTTAGGCATCTAAGGAGGTTGAGTTGGGGATTCAGGATACATGGATCCTGATAGGCGGCTGACTGATATCAGCATGACGACTGAAGGATGGATCGTCGTCTAATACGAAAGAATGACGATCTCCTTCCTACACGATATCGGCAGTAACGAATTACAGCACAGGATTGTAGAAGGGCAAGGGCTCTGGTTTCGTTTCGTTTCGTTTCGTCGCTAATGTGTATCATTTGTTGGTACTAACCTAACAACGAACCGGGCAGTGAAGAGCACCGCCTTGCTCCCGCTCCTCTCCAGTTCGTTCGAGGCGCACAGCAGCTAAGCCACGTGCAAGGTAAGCAGCCGCGTCATTCGCCGATCCGAGAACAGGCAACAAATGCGAAATCAGGTGTACTGTAGAAATGATGTATCCGAAAGGAGCGGACGGAGGACGGATTCGTACAGTGTAGACTACAGTGCCGCGTACGGACGTGTTGCGCTGAGAGATGGGAGAAGTGTGCGTGTGTGTCGCCGGGTGCCTATCATTGCACGAATGCGGGTAGGGGTGTGTCGCCGCGAGAGGCAGAAAGAGGGAATGTGGCGGCGGTTAGCTGCCTCAGGAATGGAGGCCAGCTGTCGGCAGTACGTAATTGCAGGGCTGCTACCGACGCACAGTAGCACCCAGCACCCAGCGCAGCAATAGTACTCTCCCGCAGTCAGTCCTGTCCGTCTCTCACTTACCGAAACGCGTATCCCGCGCCCGCCCAGGGTTTTCAAGTGGCGTGGCACCAGGCTGGCCATCTTGCTGATGCCCAGTCTTTTTTCTTTCAGCTCTCCGTCGGCTGTCTGTCGCCTGCTGCTCATTACGGTTCTCGCCCATCATCTCGGGCTGTCTGGGGCAGTGGAGCTGAGCGCCGAGAGGGAACACCACCTAGCAGCAAATCCCCGAGCCTCCCGAGCCTAGGGCCTGACCCTTTGGTGTTGCAGTGGTGTTCCGAGCTGCTGTGGCCCGCCCGAACCATGACGGGGACAGGACAGGGGTGCAGTGCAGGTGCAGAGAGGAGACGAGAGGGGAAGGCAGAGAAAGATTGGGGAACCGGTGATTCTCTCCGAAGTCGATACCTACAGCACTCAACTCCCATCATCGACGAGTCCACATGTGGAATCCGCCATATGCTCCCTCAGGTCTATTTGTGACTCTTGCTGCCGAGTTGCCGGTCTGTCGCGGCCTCTGACTCAAGCCTCTGCTCGTCTTTGGAATGGTCTCAGCGGCATCTGTCACTTAAACGTCATCCAGTGGCTCTGAAATACGGTGCCTTGAGTGCATACCGTGTCGTGCCCTGCGGGGCCCCTGTCCCGCTCTAGAGCCATGTGGTAGTGAAGCCAGTCACGGTCACCGACAGACTCACAGCGGCGGGGGGCCGCGCCAGTATGTTTCGCGCAGGCCTCCCGAACAAGCCTCGCCGTACCGCACCGCGTGCGGCCAACCGTCGTATTTGAATTTACGGCCCTTGTTCCGCGGAGCCAAAAGTCTCAGCACTGCGTTCCGCAAATAAGGGACCATCTCGAATCAAGGGTCTGGCCCCACTGAGATTTTTACTCGGAGACGCAGTTGGCAGTGAGATTACCATCGACGGATCAGCCCTCAATGGTGGTTCCAAATGTATCAGGTCGTCAAGCGTGCCGATGATAGACGCCAACACACCCTGAATAACAGCACATTCATCCCCGTTGGAGAGACTGAGTTACAATAGCGCTGTTGGGAACCGAACCCGACCCTCCTCGTGTACCTAGCAGGTCAGAGAGCGATGATATGATGGCAAGTTCTTCCCAAAGTACACTGGCTTCCGGGGCGGCCGGGGTCAAGGGTGGTGTGGGTGGGCTTGGCCGATGGCGGGTATGTTTGCGTCGACTTTGCAGTTGTGTGGGAGTTTGTGCCTCGTGGTCCGTGGCCCTTGGACGAAGCCGGGCATGTCGCGACAGACAAGCTTTTAGGCGCAGAAGCTTGGCGGAGGTGCAGATCCGATTCGGCTCGCGTCCCGTTCGATTTCATTACCTTTCTTCGACTCCCAAGTCCCTCAGTAGGTTTGGATTTGGCCGTAAGGCTACCTGCGCAACTAGGGCACGTGTGGCACCAGCCCAAATACGAGGTGCGTCCATGATTCAGGAGCGCGCTCGTGCAGGTCGAGCACCAGAATCACATGCTAAAATGCAAGACACCGTCCCGTGGATTTACACTTCTAACGTTGAGGCATCCAGCTCCCGTCCAATACGGGCTGCCTCAGAGCCCACTGCAGAGTCACTTAGGGCTTAGGTTCCTGGTATGTATGTACACCCAGATTCTCGAGTCTGCCGGGATGTGCTATGTAGGCGGTGACAGACAGACGAGACAGGGCACCCAAATGATAGGGGCACTGTGGAGAAGGATGGGCGGAGGGGCTTGGTCATGCCTGGGTCTGGCTAAATCCCTGACATTGAGCATCACACCCGAAGGATTCATGTGGACATGTCAATCAAGCAAAGATTTGACATGAGAGCGAGTGCGAGTGTTGCAGCTTGCAAGGAAGCATACGAATATTCACTACCCCGCTTGAGCAAAGACAAGCTCGTGAGGGATCCTGGCCTCCGCTTATCGCAGGGCTTGGTGGTGCACTTCGCTGTCACTGTCCCTACTCCGTCCATCCCACACCACACACCTTGGAGGGCATCCACAATTGCGAACCAGTCCTGTGCCGTTTGTGCAGGGCGTGGGAGTGGTGGAGGTGGTAAAATAAGCAGCTTCCTTGGATGTTCCCAAGGGGTGTTCGACCATGGGTATGTAGGCATGGGTTGTGCCTGTTCCTGGTCCCCCATGTGTGCCTGTCACCATCAAACGATTGCGGTCAGTTCGGAGAGCAGCGACGAGCAGGTGCTTTGGCATGAAAAGCAAAACCACTTGCAGGCCGCCGTTCAGCCACTACGTACGCACTAGGTCTCAGTTGTTGGCGGATCTCCGGCGCTCGTCGACAGACTCCAGAGCGGGAGGGAGACGGAAGAGTGAGACTGGTGGTTGATGCGGACTACGCCACCAGGTTTCCTCTCTTGAATTACCAATGCACCCAACTGAATTGATTACGCGATTGGTCGATTTGACTTGCTCATCAAGCCCGACTCATTTATCGTCCACAATTCCCCCAGTTCCCCAGTCGAGGCGTTCCCTCCCTCCGTCTTGGCAGACGAGCCGCCGCCGCCGCCGCCGAGTTTGGTTCCCCGGCTCCCCGGCTTGGTGGTATTTCCGGCAGGTGCTTAGCTGGGCAGCGTGTCACTCAGTGCATCGTACTCGTCCGTCCAGCTGTCTGGCGGTCGTCACCTTCACGGCTACACTCACTTGCCTCGAATGCTCTCCACACTTGGCCAGCTGAATGCCTGTTTGTCTCGACGTCTGTGCATCGATCTCGTCTCAAAGATTCTACCTTATCATCTCGTCCCTTTGCGCGCCCACGTCATCCCTGCCCGCCTCGCAATTCGCTACCCGTAGAGCTACTTCGCACATTCCTTTCTTCCTCCAACCCTCCCACGGTAGTGCCTTCCTTTGGACCTTTTTTACCTGCAAGTCTGCGCCCACACTTCCAGTTCACACCCACACTTCACGCCTCCCACGCTACCACACACCTACGCGCCACGACGTCCTTCCACGCCCCCCTTCTTTCCGCCTTCCCGTCTTTACCAACAAATAGAATACGTACTTGGAACTGTCCGTTTCCCCTCCTGCTTTGTTTGCTGGCTTTGCTTTGAATCGCTCCTCCCTCTCTCTTTCACTCTCTCCAGTCTCTCCATTCTCCACCCCTCCGCCATCCGCTCGTCGCTCTCCTCTCCACTCTTTTTCTCCCGCGCCCAGACCATCTTACTCTCGCTTCCCTCCTCGCTCTTTCCTCGACCCAGCCCGCCGCCGCCTGCCCTTTCAATCCTCGCATCCTCGCCTCGCCGCAACCTTCGTCGCCATTTCAACGTCACCCTGGCCGCTGCTTCACTCTCGCGCGGTCGGTGCACGCTGTATCATGCCTACCGCCCCATGATTGAGAATGTTTTAGAAGAATGTGTAAGTCGCTCTCTCCTTTTCTCGATTATTCGTCTCCCGCGAGTCCCGAGTCCCGAGTGCTCCGAAGGCGCCCCCGTTCCCTCCCGTCCCCGTCGCCGCTCGCTCATCCGCTCCTGTGGGCGCGGGAGGCCAAGAAGCGTCCCATTCTGTCTCGGCCTTGGCATCCCGCAAACTGGTTCCTGATGACTGACCTCTACCTAGCGCTCACCGAGATTCGAAATGTTGTGTAAGTCCAATCTGTTGCTTCTTCCAGGACCCCGCAGTCGTCGTCTGCCTTGTCGTCATTGTCGTCCTCGTCCGACTTCGTCGTAACCTGTCCTACCGCCCTACAGCCGCCCTGTTGCTTTCTTGCTACTGCCGCTCCTCCTATCGCAACTCCCTCATCCATCCTCTTCTCGGAAAGCTTCTGACCTTCACCCAGCCTCCTGTTCAGCAATCCGGTATGGAGTGGCGCCAGTACCGTTCCGTCGACAATCATTCGCAACCTCACAGCCTTGTCGGTGCGTTACCACCCTCTCGCCTCAGCCCTCTCCCGCGCTTCTCGCCATAACTAACGTTCCCCTTCGCAAACAGAGCCAGCTAGCCTACGAGGAGCGCATCACCTCCAACATCACTACCTTGACCACTACCAATGCCGACACCCTCGATGGCGTCATCCAAGGCCTCCTCTACGTCCCTGACCTTGACGATAATGCCGCCTGCGATCAACAACAATACGATTTCATCCCCCATAATGTCACCCGTCGAGACAACCTCCCTCCAACCAACTACAACCTCATCGCCCTTGCCCCTTGGTTCAGCATCGACTGTACCCTCGCCTACCTCGCTTCCGCGCGTGTCGACCCCCTTCGCGCATTCGTCTTCTACAAACCCAACAACTCCTCCAACAAGCCTCAAGATGCCGACTCCGCTGTATGGAACCTGGAAGATGGCGGGGCATGGGTGAAGACCAACAAATTTCCCATCTTCGCCATCTCAGGCAGAGAAGGCCAGAAAATGATGGAACAGCTGAGTCTCTATTCGGGTCACATTGATGACATCCCCTACGGCGACGAAATCAACGACCTCTACGGTCCCAATCCCAAGGACTATGTTCGCATATGGACGGAACTCACCCTCGAGAACGATTCCAACATACCACCTCTCTGGGCCTTCTTCCTCATCGTCATCGGTGCACTCCTCCTCATCATTACTGCCGTTTCTTGCACCATGCACCTCGTCCAAAGGCGTCATCGGCAATCTCTAAAGCGTCGAGTTCAGTCAGGCGAGGTCGACCTCGAGGCTATGGGCATCAAGCGCCTGACAGTACCATCAGCCCACATCAGAGATTTCCCTCTCTTCACATATAATGCCGACCCGGATACTATGGGCCCACCCCCAACCCCTGGGTCTGCTCGAGCTTCACGAAGCAGCCGCAGACAAGATCAACGCAGCATAAGATCCACGACCAGCGTCCGAAGCAAACGGCGCAGCATTGGGCACAACGGCGATACAACTGCTACCAACATCCAGCCTAGCTGTCATATTTGCCTAGTCAACTTTGAGCACCGCCATACAATCATTCGGGAGCTTCCTTGCGGCCATATCTTCCACCCCGAATGCATCGACGAGTTTCTCTCCCAGAACAGTTCTCTTTGTCCTGTGTGCAAACAGAGCATGCTACCTCGTGGATATAGTCCCCAAATTACTAACGGAATGGTTCGCCGTGAACGCGCGCTTCGACGACTACGAGAAAGGGTTGACTTTGATGACTTGTCAGAAGACTCCCATGACAGCAAGCTTAAAGGATGGAGCAGACGGCTTTTCCGTTCCTCCTCAGCGACCTCGCCTCCTAATGTGTCACGCCTGGTTCCCTTGGAAATAGCAAAACCCAAAGCAGTGCCAGCAAGAGAATCGACACCAATGATCAGCGAAGAACCAGTCACCGCCCCAAACACGACCCCCACGCCCGCCTCCGGCTCGAGCTCTGAGGGGCCAGCAACGAACACCACAACGCCCGCTCCAGCAAGGATATCGAAGTCTCGACGAACACGACCCCGGACCCTGAATTTGCTCCCGACGCAGCCAGAGAATTCCGAGCTAATAACAAGGTCGGTCATGGGACGGAAGAGTCCTTCCTCGTTCGCCCGAGCACGTATGAGGGAGATTGCGGCCAAAAATGCACCGTTCGACGATCCAGATCAACAACGGGCAATATGTGAGTACCTCTTAGCAACCATGTGTTCATTTTGTGCAGCTTTTAATTCTCTCAACAGGGCGGCGTGGGTTATCAAAGGTGTTCCCGGGATATTTTTAAAACGGCCTGGGTTCGATTGCAAAGGCATTAGACGGCATTTCATCCGCAACAATTTTTGCGAAACATGGCAACGGCGTTCTTGATTATGTGGGCAGGGCTTTTGGATCAAGGAGTTGGGCAACGAGGCAGCCCTTGACGACTACAATCATGAGGAACCAGAGGTCTGGTTTTTGGATAACATGGATTTTTGGCGTTGGGTTGGTTTTAACATCTTAACAATGGGCATGGGCGCATACAGGGAGTAAGTGGTGGCAGTACTGGGTCAAACTAAGAGACATCTGAACTCCCAATTTTATCTGGGAGGTGGAAGGAAGGGTCGAGCAGGAGACTGCTCGTTAGGGGACTCTTAGGCTATGAGCAGGACGAATGCCTCGTGCACGGGAACCACTTCTATGCATGTCAGCAACGGCCCTAGGAAGTCTGCGTATCTTGTGATTCATGATCGAAGCGACCGAGTACACGGCTGTGTGCGAGTCTTGCGGGCTGAGGCTACCCAGCCAGCGCATACAAGCTTGAAGGATAGGGAACATGCACAGATAGGCGTGTTGCAGCGCCTCCTGGATTCAGGGCAATACATCACAGTTACGAAAGACTGTCGACAAGAATCGCGAGGAATCTGAAAACATCACGTTTAATCTTTGCCAAGCAGCTAGAAATAGACCATACGTATTCCCTTGTTCTCCAAAAATCCACTGCTTATATTTGAGTTACATACGTCATCCATGTGCATTTCAGTGTCCAGTCTCTGGTATCGTAAATCCCTATGTGCGCCTGTACGCCCGATCAAAATACGTACGCCGTAGAAATATCACTTCATGTAAACGCCACCGTTCCTTTCCATGCCAGTGTCTTCAGCTCACTTGGCTTTAGTCCCTTCTAATTAACTAATTACGCTCCGCCTCGATCATCCGCTCGCTATCGCGCATGCCGCCATTGACCAAAGCATCACGCACGCGGTCGTTCTCGGCGGCGCGGATACGGCGGCGGGCATCCTCCAGACGCTCAACGCCGCGGTCAATGGTCTCGATGTGAACGGTCAGGGGGATGGCCGGGCCGTTGGAGTTCTGCAGCAGGGCGGGCTCGGCAACGCGGTCGCGCAGGTCTCCGAGTCCAGCTTGGATGGCCTCAAGCTCGAGGATGAGGGCGTTGACCTGGGCGACGGCGGAGGAGCGCTGGGTGTCGACCTGGCGGAGGAGGGCGAGCTGCTGAGCGAGGTTGTTAAGGCGGGCCGAGTTTGCGCCGACGAGCGTCCAGATGGTCCAAAGCACGGAGTCACGGCGCTGGGTGGTGTCGGCGGAGGACCGCGACGTGATGTCGTAGATGAGGCCGAGGTGATCTTCGGCCTTTGTGAGCAGGCGGAGGACGGCCTGCGCCTCGAGGATAAGGGTGGCAATGCGCTCCGAGACGAGCGCCGTATGTTCGATATACTTGTCAAGCAGGATACGCTCATTAAATATGTGATCGCCAGTGGGCTGGAAGGGGTGGAACAACCATGAAGTCCAACCGACGAGGGCCGAGGGCGGCGAGTTGAGGTCGTCGGGTGATTCAGGGGCCAATGTGTCGATATATCGGGAGGTCCAGCGGTTGATGCTGATCACTGCATCGACGGCAGAGCCAACATGAGTGTTGAACTTTTGCAAGTCCGATGCCGTGCGACGGGCCGTGTCGACATAACCATCAAACTCGAAGACGAGCTCGTCGCGAACTTGTAGGTCGCTGTGGCGAACAAGACTCCGTAGGTCGCGGATCGCTGTCTCAGAGCGCTTCATCTCGAAGGGAAGCGAGACGCCGTCGGCACTCTTCTCTAGAACCTGCTCGAACTGCGCCTGCACAGACATGAGATCATCGAACTCGACAGGCGCTGGACGAGGTCCACTGGGGTCGGTGATGATGGTGTCTACAGCGGGGCAGAAGGGGAGGTTGAGGAACGAGGCACCGGGAAGGCGGCATAGCGGAGAAAGCGAGGCAGTGATGGATCGGGTGGCCATGTTTTGAGCGATGATGATGCCGCCAAATGAGAGATATATGGCCAGAAGAATGGCGAGAGGCCGCTGGGCATATCGGAAAGCGAGACCGACAACACCAAAGAGCCATGCGAAAAGTCCAAAGAGGACGTTGGGGATAGACTCGGCGAGTTGGCCCTGGATGGTTCTATGCCGCTCCTGGCGAGACTCCCGGCGATAATAGTCATTGTCTTGGCCGTCATATCGCCTCCGACCGCTCCTCTGTTTCGAAGGGCTCCCATACGAAGGGTTGCCCCGCCTCCTCACGCCGCCATCATCTCCGCCACCAAAGCCGATGCCCAGCCCCCGTATCGTCCTCCCACTCCCCGTCCCCTCGCTGCCGATATCAACGCGGGGCATGCGAAACTCGGGGTCTGGTGTGCGGAAGGCGCTGTTGTTGCTCCCGCTAACGTTGATGCCCGAGAGGCTGGGGCGAAAGGGCTCGCGCAGGATTACCTGCTCGTCGTCGGGGTTCGCAGCGAAGTCTCGGATGCTGTCTTGGGAGGCGAAGCTCAGGCCGTCCTGGGAGAAGGGCTGTGTGGGCAAGCCAGTGGAGGAGGACGAAGGCGGCGCGGGTGGAGAGGATTCGGAGAAGGAAGCCAGGATGCTGGTGTCGAAGGAGTCGTTTTCGCCCTCTACCATGCGCCACGAGTCTTCGGCACGAAGGCGGCGTCGCGACGACGAGGGCGACATGGCGTCCAATCTCGCTAGCAACGAGAGGCAGCCGACGATGTTGGGCGAGCGAGTGGAATATCGGCTGAGACGAAGTCAGGTTCGCGCCGCGTTACGTCGTGGTGGCGAGGAACGAATGTAACGGGACGGAACTCCGCATCGATTGAGTTTCAAGGTGTTCGTAGGTGCCTGGGCAGGCTGATATATATGTATTGGTATCCGTAGCTTAGGTCAGGTATCTAGGTGGATGCCGGCGGGGATGGTTGGAAATGCCGGACCGGGGTTGTTGGTATTCACGGCGCTGGAGACTCGGGGTAAACAAATGAGTCATCGGGGTTGTGCAGTTCACAGCAGCGGTGAGGGCGTGCACGGCGGTTCACAAGGCAGCCTCGGAGGGGGGGGGGGG
>JABSTB010000901.1:0-24448 GCA_013756995.1 Neonectria neomacrospora | reverse complement strand
CTCCCTCGAGCGCGCCGGGGGCAACATGGATGTATGCGCCAGTCCACGGCCCCTGGGTTCCCGAGATCCCTACTTCGTACTGACCGCTCTTCCAGACTGTATTTAAAACCGTAAACAATGCCTCCGTTCTCCTCAGCAGCTGGACCCGGATTTTATCCCAGACCGAGCACAATCAGCGATTAATCTTAGATCCTGGCTGGAAGGGCGCAACCGAGGACGTCGCCGAACAAGAGGCCGAGGCAATCCAGAAGCAGCTGTCTGCCCAGAGAAAAGCGGCCGAGGAGGAACAGAGGCGAGAAGACCTCCGTCGCCGCCGGGAGGAAGAGGAAGAGAGGCGGAGATTGACGCCATCGGCTTCCACTCGAGGTTCTCGAGGTTCTCGAGGAGCCGGTGCCAGAGGAACGCGGGCAAGGGGTAGAGCCACTGCTCGGGGTAGTACCAGCACGGCCTCCAGTTACTTGTCCGAGGGAAGCACGTCCAGCAGTCGTGGAACATCCAAAATCGGCAGAGGATTTGGTGTCGGGAGAGGTCGACCTCGAGGTTCCTCATGAGTCAAGGAGTTGGCGACTATAACTCATCCGACTGCCCCCTCTCCCCGCCACGTCTTTCCACGACCCAGATACCCAAAATACACAGCCCATTCTGTTCGGCTACTTCTTCTTGAAGAAGTCGCTCATCTTCTTCATGCCCGTTGTGTTGACCTTCTTGAGATTTCGGATTCCTCGGCTTTCTGACGCCTTCTTCTTCTTCTCCTCTTCGAGCTTCCTCTTCTTCTCAGCTCGAGCCTCGTCTTCCTCTTCGTCACGATCGTGCTTGCGCGAGTAGTCGCCCATTGACCGAGATACTAGCGCATCGGCGCGCAGCTTGGAAAGCTTTGAGAGATACTCATCCAAGGGAGAGAAATCAACCGAGCTCATGTCTGCTTTGGCGAGGGACGCTAGGAGCTGGGCGGCAAGTGTCGACGCGACGTAGTTGGAGCAAATGAAGTTGAAGGCAACTCGGAGTCTCTGAAGTTGAACAATTTCGGGCGATGCCTCCATTGCACTAACAATCGTTTCGGCTACGACCAGCTCCTCCGAAAAGGACGTGGCCACGGTCGAAGGCTGTGACTCTGACGAGTCTGCTGTCTCGGCTGAGGTGACGGTCGATTGGGACTCCGCAGATTCTGTTTGAGGAGTTGATACCTGGGAGTCGACGTTGGAGGCAGCTGCTACAAGTTCACCACCCTTCATCTCTCGCTTTTGGACAAGAATTGGTGCCTCGAGCGCCTTCTTGACGAACTTCTCATCCATGCTTGGGGGAAGCCCCCCCTCGCTCATTCTCTTGGCCTTGTCAAGGATGACACCGACAAGCTTTTTGTCGTTCAGTCGGAACATGCTCTCATCGCCCGCCTCAACTGTATCACATATTGCCCCCATCCGTCTCTCCATCAATGCGCGGATTTTGGGGCATCGCAAGATTTCGGAAAGATGCGAGGACTTCTCAGGGAGTTTTTCAAAGTGATCATCGCTTGNNCTGCGCTGAGTTTCGTGACATCCGTGTTGGCCTCTGCCTTTGCCTCCACCTTGGTAGATGTTGGCGTAGTTTCGATCAACCAACTTCGTGGCGTTGTCTTTGGCGCCGCGACCTTTGTGAATTCGTAGATGCCCGTCTCAGGGCAGATGAGGTACCGTGCGGGCCGCGAATGTCTGGGATTGGGGAGAGTAACGATTCGGGCGTCGGCGGTGGCTTTCGATGGGAGGATGAAGAGCTTAGAAGGACTCTCAGACTGGGGTGCCAAAGAGAATTTCGAGGAAGCGGACTTCGAATCTGTGGTAGCTTTCGAGCCAGCGGGAGCGGCCTTGGTAGACCGGGTCTTGGCCATGTCGACGTTGAGATTGGGGGTGGTCGAGGGAAGAGTAAACGAGCGAATGTGGTTGATTGATGCACAGATGGTGTTAGAGACGGATGAATATTACAACACAATTGTGTCAATCATCAGGTGTAGCTGGCGGAGGATTGAGGCGCGTGGTGCTGGACTCGAAGGCTTGGTTTTTTGTTGGAGATTGCGTGTTGGAAGATGGGAGAGTGCTCTCATGCCAGGGGTCAAAGCACGTCCAGACGCGTAAATTGAGTCTACAGTGGGAGCGTGCGGATGGAGCGCGTCGACACGGGACGCAATGCATGGGCCACCTAAATCGAACGGCAGTTTGAGCACAAAGTACCTACAAATTAGTGGCACGAATAGAGTGCAGGCCCAGCCCCGCCCAGCCAACTCGGACCCAGACTTTGGACCCAACCCATCAATGCAAGGCCCGGGGCAACCACCAAAGGCTTGACGCCTCAAAACATCTCTCCGCATGAACGCCAATCATCTCGTTTACACCCAGCATCGCTTTCCTTCACCTTTACTGCGTCCACCGTCGCCGCACATCGCCTCGTATAGCTTCCGCCTGGATGGCTGTCGCTCTGTCTGGGCCAAACACTCCCTGGACTCGGGGTTGACTTGGGGCTTTGTGACTGCAAGCAACATCGAGGGCCAGCCATCTTTTTTTGACCTTCTCCATACCGCCTGGGTCCAGTTTTTATACCCATTCCCAACTTCACCGCCATGGCTCCAGGTGAGTCTGCATGCCCCTGCCTCTGGCCTGGCCTGCAAAACTGACAGCTTCTCTAGCTCTCCCGCCCGATGACCTACAATGGCCTCCTCGGTCTCCTCTCGAAGCCTTGGTCAGCACCCCAGGCGGCCGCGAACGATATCGAAAAATGCTAGACCAGACTTCACCCTCTCCATCACCCCGGAGGGGAACCCGTACCCTGCCAGCGGTGAACCTTCTCCAGGAGATGGACCTGGACGAAGATGGAGAAGAGGACGAGGATGAGGAGACACTACAACTGAAACTGCAAGAGATCCAAGCTCGGTTGAGACTAAAGAAGTTGAAAAGTGCCAAGTCAAAAAAGGCGGCCGAGGATGAAGTTGAAACCTTGGATGCCACCACTTCGGAGCTTGCAATCTCGGGTCAAGCGCGAAGCCGTTTCTCGCGAGCTACCACACCCGGCGCAAACGACGACCAGCGGGCGCCATCGCAAAACCNNCTCATTGAAAGTCAGCGGGCGCCATCGCAAAACCAAGTTCAAGTACCTGCGTCCCCAGTTCGGAAGCTCCAGGCTCCCCAGCTACCCAAGTCCCCGAGCAGGGTGCTCTTGGGAATCGACAAAGGATTGAAGGCCCGAGACATATCCTTGAAGCGAGCGCCCAGTTACAGAGATTCTCAGGTTGGCGGCGACTCAACACAAACTGGAGGGTACCTGAGGAGGTCGAGAACGACGTCCAATGCGACTGCCTCCTCGGAGCAATCGCGCCCGCTGACTTTCAATGAGCGACTGGCGTCTGTGAGGACTGAAGAATCTAATCGCGCAGAGAGACAGAAGAAGATCGAGGGGCTGAGAACAAACGCGTTCGGAATTGGTCAAGAGGAGATGGACTCATACAAGAGGAATGCCGTCGACATCCCAGATGAACCTGTTCGGCAACCTGTCTTCTCAAGAGCAGAGATTATGTCACAAGTTAAGCCAGCACCAGCTCCAGCAGGTTTAACAAGAAGCAACACGGTGCCAATCTTTCGAACAATCTCGGACACAAACAGTGTCACCTCCAGCTCAACTCCCAACAGTACGACAGCAGCTAAGACAATGTCGCGAATTGTTCCCGAGGAACAATCATCCGAACAAGCATCCGCATTTGAGCCTTACTCAAGTTTCCATTTATCGAAACGCATACTGCCACATGGTGTCCTCGCCCGGCATGTATCTGGCAAGAAGGTCTTGAACATCAAGGACCTACTCAAAGTTGTCAAGTCGCCCGATTATACTCTGCCCGACGTAGAGCAGGACGTCGTCATCTTTGCAATCCTCGCGAAGAAGTCAGAACCCCGCGCCCACAAGCCAACCACGTCAAGGAATGGAGGCAAGGAGGAGGATCGAGGGAAATACATGGTGATGACTCTGGTAGACCTGGAGTACGAGCTCGACCTATTTCTGTTCAACACGGGATTCACGCGATTCTGGAAGCTCACGGAGGGAACCGTTGTAGCGATCCTTAACCCTAACGTCATGCCACCTCCACCTGGTAGGCAGGACACCGGAAAATTCAGCCTCGTCATCAATTCGGATGAAGATACCATTGTGGAGGTTGGTAAGGCTCGCGATTTGGGCTCTTGCCAGTCAGTGAAGAAGAGCGGAGAACTTTGCGGTTCGTGGATCAACAAGAAAAGGACCCAACATTGCGAATATCATTCCAACGAGGCAATCAGCAAGCAGCGAGCGACCCGATTGGAGGTAAATGGGAGTGGTTTTGGTACGAAAAAGAAGAAGGCGACGAAGAAGAAGAAGGAATGGGTTGATTGGGGCAAAGACTACGACAAGGACAAAGCGAAAGACTACGACTGGGAGTCAAGGACGCAGTGGTTCATCTCCCGCACGATGAGCTCGGCTGATCTGATCGATGGGAAGGACAGGGGCGCCAAGGACCGGAAAGACAGGGCCGAGTTTTTGAAACGAGACCTGGAGGCGAAAGAGAGGGAGCGGGAGATGATGAAGAAACTCGGTAAAATTGGCAATGCGGCTGGCAAGGAATACATGCAACACGCAGGATCTCGGGTTGCGAATGGAGCGAGTTCCGGCGTCTCGTCATCCCAGGCACAGGCGTCTGAAGATGGCATACCCAGGCCAGACGCAAAGTCACTCGGCCTGACTAAGAGTACCAACATACATCTGAGCCCTATTAAGCGCAAGCGCCCCGAAAGCTCACAGGCTGGTTCCTTGGCTAGCAGCGGGCGGTCAGCACTCGGCTGGGGCAGCAGCCTGAAGGACAAGTTGTCGAAAATGAAAGACGGGGAGAAACTGCGTAAGGAGGAGCTGCCGCCGGTTCGGAAGAAGACGCGGTTTGTAACAGACAAGGGGATCCGCGAGGCGGGGCGGGAGAGCTTGGGGAACGATCTTGTGGAGCGGCAGGTCACGCTCAAAGATGACGACGATGAACTGGTTATTGTAAAATAGATTTTGTTTTATGGATACTGGGCGTATTGGCATACTGCCGGCTGGATTGGAGTTGAGGGGATGGATCCTCACCATACCTTAGGGTGGGCAGGCATGAGTTACGACAACAGCAAATTCTCTGTTTGCATGACTATTTCATCTGTTTGAATTGAAAGGATTAAGGAGCCTTGTCAAAATTACCGACTTATTGCGTCATGTGAATATGGGTGTTGACATTCGAGAAAACAACGGTGGTTGAGTTCGGCCTTGAGCTCTCCAACGAGGCTGTGTGATAACAGAGTATCATTCCCCGGATCAAAGGCAGCTCCCAGTAGAATTGGCGCAGTAATACAGCTTCACTTTCACGCAACACGGATGAGGGGAATACTTGCGCTGGTAGCCGAGCGGTGGAGGGGTCGGGTTGCATGAAGGATGGCGAGGCTGCAGCATCATCAGACTTCCCCCTCTCATGCGGTCGCGAAAATGCACAGGAAGCAGATGCACGTCGATGGAGCAAACAGCAAGAAACTCCATGGGGATATTCAGAAGGACCACGCGAGAACCCACCCCCAACATTGACTTTTTCCCCCGCTTTCTTCCCCGCTTCTGAGGATTGAGGACTCGTAGTCTGGGCTGCTGCAAAGTCACGGCACGGTTAGAATGGGAGGGAGGGGAGGAGGTCCTAAGTGAGTCCAGACGGGTGGTCTACGGCTGGGACACACCGGCCTGTGGAGAAGGGAAACAATCCATGGCAGACCGGTGACAACAATAAGAGCAGAAGGGAAACGTACATTGGAGAACAGGTCTTTGGATTTGGATTGCTGGGCTCGGCAGAAGCCCGTGACAGTGGGTGCCAGGTTTCAAAGAAGATGGTGTGGGAAGATGACGGGAAGCGAGGTTGAGTTCTGACAGGTCTCTAGCCGAAGTGACGGAAGCAAGGTTGTGGTTGTGATGGCACGGGGAGACGGGGCAAATACGAGGGAGAATCGAGGTTGAAGCAAAAGCACCTCTTGATGCTAAGGTGCGAGTTGTTGATGACTTCTGATAGACATCTGCCCCCGCTTGACTGACTGCCCCCAAACCTTGTCTGGGCGCAATGCTACCCCGCTTTTTGCCATATTTGGCAGCCAACATCATGAACGAAAGGCAAGGAAAGTGCAACCGATCATCACCAAACACGTGGTAAGAATCCAACCATCAACTGCCCGAAGGCTCAGACTCTCCAACCACCTACCCACTGCAGAACTTGATTTGGCTCTGAATTGATGAAGCCGGAGCGAGCCACGAGAAGTCAGGCATCAATGAACGGCAATCCTCATCGTCATCCACCTCCTCTTACCTACATGATCCATCATGCAGCAGGAAATTCCAGCTACAACGTCAATGCGGGGGTCTCCACGAAAGGCGGGTCACAGGGTCGACTTTCTGACCGCGGCAACTCAGCCTCATGCGCATCAGCAGCTCTTTTTTGTTGGAGACCCAGTTCTGAAAATGAGGTTCTCCGTGAGGACCCCTGGATGCGGCTGTGTTAATTGACAACAAAGCGTCGGAGCATGCAGCAGCTCCGACGTTGTATGCGGCCCGATGCATGTTCTTCACGCACGTGTGCTGAGCACATGGACGCTCGGAGCCACTCGCCATGAAGCTGCGTTTTTAAAGTCGAGGGCCTGACAGAGGCAACTCGACCGACAAAAACGTGGACGACGGAGATGTCGTCGTGTTCTCATCGAGTTGGTTACACAAAGAGTAAGAACCATACCTTGAATGGAACCCGGTCAGAATGACAGCCCCCGTGATGGCAATTGCTGGTTCCTGAATCACAACTAGATACTTGGGGTCATTCGTCACGGTGCCAGCCTTGGGCCGTCATAATGCAACCTTTGCTGAACTAGTTCTGGTCTGGCCGTTCAGACCATCTGCTCAGCCAACCAAAAGGCCGGCGTTTCTCCTCCGAGGGTGGTCACCTGCTCTCAGGTACAGCATCTGAGGGTCATCATGATCCCCATTTTCTGCAACTCAACTCCAACTGCTCGTCCTTTGAGGATGCTCACCCTGTACCAACCCAATAATGACCAACTGGCACATCCCTCGCGGGCCGCTTCACGCTAACCCCCACGCCAGCCCACAAGTTGAACGCCTCGGGCAGTACTTCCCGAACGCACAATGGGCCCTCAACCCCGGATTTACATCAGCTTGCGGTCCACAACGGCTCTCCAACATGCCTAGTCGTATGATGACCGCCATACTTTGCCATTTTTGCTAGAAGAGCCGCGGCAATGCTGACGCACGTCGGCGGATCGCTTGATCTGTTTGCACCAATCTCGGCCAGGTCATTCTGTCTGACGGGAAAGCATCCCTTGGTGTATTCCACTGCTTGAATCAAGGATATTTTTCCGACCTACCGTATCTGCCGGACATGAGCTGTCCTGTGTCCGTCCATGTTTCCATCCAACAGTGCATATGCGAATGCACCCTCTCCATACAATACCAAATCGCCCAAACCGCCCCAGCCGTGATGGGAAGCTCTAGCGGGACGGGGTAAGCCCAAGAAACCCGGAGACATTGACAAACACAATATGATTGCCCATCTGTTCATATAAAGTCAGCGTCCCCCTTGAGTGTGTTTGCATTCACAATCATATCAGAAACCGAGCTTCCATCCCGTCATCTCTTATTCACTCAATCCACACAAGCCATCAATCTCCATCTCATACCCTTGACTTAATTCCTCGCATCTCAACTCTTGACACATCAATACTCAAAGTTGTCTCTGGATTCCATCCCTTCAGTGATTCTCTGCTTCCTCTTCCTATATAAAAATGGCTCCTCACAACGATGCTCACTCTCCCGCTGGATCTTTCACAACACACTACAGAGCCAACTACTGGAACTCACCTGGCTCTATGCACGACACCTTCACTTCAACAGATGTTCCGTCATCGCCTAGCAGCAGCTCTATGGATGATCACTCGGTAAATGTGAGGTCCCACATACGGCGGCCACTTCTGCCGGGCGTCTATGTCCCAACCATGTGTTTCTTCAAGCCGGAAACGGAGGACGTCGACACCGCCGCTATTTCTCGTCATGCCGTGCGACTAGCACGCGCCGGTGTCACTGGTCTCGCTACCCAGGGCTCCAACGGAGAGGCCGTTCATCTGACTCACGCTGAGCGGCAACTGGTCACCGCTACTACCAGGGCGGCTCTGAACGAGGACGGGTTCGATCATATGCCCCTTATTGTGGGCTGTGGGAGCCAGAGTACCCGTGAGACGATTGAGTACTGCCGAGAAGCTTGGCAAGCCGGCGGTGACTATGCCCTGGTGCTCCCTCCGTCCTACTATGCCACGTTATTTGCCCCAGCCTCGGAAACGATTTTGGAATATTTCACAACAGTAGCGGACAAATCCCCCATCCCGATCATCATTTACAACTTTCCCGGCGCCGTGGGCGGTCTGGATCTATCATCCGATCTCATCATCTCGCTCGCGGCGCATCCCAACATCGTGGGCGTCAAGTTGACCTGTGGAAACACTGGGAAGCTGAACAGAGTGGCAGCAGCTACTCGAAAGCTTTCGAAAATTCATGACCCAGAACGCCCGGAGTTCCTCGTTCTGGCAGGATCGGCAGACTTTCTGATTCCATCGCTCTCTGCTGGTGGACACGGCATCCTAGCTGGCTTGGCCAACATTGCTCCGAAGGCCTGTACCCGAACGATGGAGCTCTATCGGGACGGTCAAGTTGCAAAGGCATGTGAGCTGCAGGAGGTTGTTGCGCAAGGCGACTGGATCGCTATTCAGGGCGGTGTAGTCGGAGTCAAGGCTGGTCTGCAGGCGTGGATGGGTTACGGAGGCCATGCCCGAAGTCCACTGCCGAAGCCGACTACGGAGCAGACGAAGCGGTGGATGGAAGGCTTCCGGGATTTGGTGTCGCTAGAACAAGACATGTGAGGATCACGTTGCACCAAATCGCTGCGGTGGCATCTGCGGTCCTCGTGGGATGTCGGGATGAGGTTTCAACTTGGGAGGGTAAGACAAACATCACGTTGATGCTCTTAAGGTTCTGGGTTGTTGTATGAGGGAAGTCACTCTTGCAGTCTTCGACGAGGTTGACTTCAGGGGACGTGTTATGGATGCTCACGAAATGGTGCGGGAATGACGTCCGAGGAGCTCCACATGTCCGAGATTGAGATCCCCGGGGCAGGACTAGGGGTTGGAAACAAAATTCTTCTGTCCGAGTCTGGTCAGATGGGCGCTGTTATGATTGGGAGAAGTCAGAGACGGAGATGGGTGAACGACATGGGCAACGGAGATGGTAGGGAGCTGGCTGAACCGTGTACTATGTAAGATGACCGAAGACCTTCGATTCTCTGTACAATGTGGTTGTTCTATTTGAAGCAAATTCATGAATCGGGGACGAATCTCTACGGTTGTGTCTCCACGTCGTCGCAGTGGTGTGCTCGTGGTGTCAAGTTTTTTTCTATATCTGCTCGGCCCTGACTCGCAAATAATCTAGAAGCGGGAGTGGCCGATGAGAGGTGGGTAGTGAAATCCAATCAAGGATTGCTAATGCAGGAACCGAAGCCTTCTACGGAGTATGCAGGGCAGAACGGGTCAAGCGATGCCGTCTCGCCGACGGAGCCGGTGTTCGTAAGGCACGGCGTGTTTCCAGCCATGTACGAATAAGTCGAGGCAGAATGACGTGCATCGGAATTAGGGCATCTTTGCGACGGCTGTTTGCTTCCGACGAGGTTCCAACTGGAGGGATCCATCGGTGCCGATATGACGTCGGGGCCGCGCAGATGCTTCGTAGATTAATTGTTCTACACGAGGTGTCAGGAACTCGACCAAGGAACCGCGCTGGCCAGCCAAGAAAAGCGTCATCGGGCTTGGCAACGGGTCTCACGGGGGCGCAAACCAGAAGCGTGGCCGTGTCTCACCGCGTTCAGCCTCGAAATCAGCGGCTGTGAATGTGCGATGTGCGGTAATTCGCAGTCCGTGTAGAAGAGAGGTAGCTAGAGCGTTGTTTCTGTCAAACACTCGCGTGTTTGAACTTGATGGGGCACGTCCGCGATTTAGCTCCACTGGGGAAGAGAGTGTGCATGCATGTGCGTGCTTTGCTGTTCTGTACCGGACTTCGTATTCTAAGGAGGACGGGGGAAAATAGGGGAGATGCAAGTTCCAAAAATACCATGGGGAAAATACCCAACTGCATCCATCCCCATTACATCCTGATATGGTTGATTGATTGCCGTCATACTTCGGATGCCTCCAGTCAACAAGGGCGGTGAGAAACATTGACCCAACTCTTTGGCCGTATTCCCTCGGATGTTACCACGGAATTCCCCCGGTTCGCGGGTGTCTTTACGTCTTTACACACACAATGGGTAAAACGGTGATCGCAATTGACGGCCGATGTCAATCATTCCAGGGGAGGGGGGGGCAAGGTGCTGTGCGACAGGCAACGATGCGGTCTGGTGGTAAATTGTGTCTGACCAATATCCCAACAACACAGCTGGCGGCAGGGGAACACACAGTTGAGTGGCTGGTATCCGTAAACCCTTAGATCATAGATATACAACTACGCATGTAGATGCAGGTATTCACAAATAGCAACGCCCCAGCACCGCACTGAAGGCTAATTAAAGACCAGACCCAGAGTCGTGTAGGTAAGCGACCCTTGCTCGGTGGGTTCCTTGGCTTGTTTCATGTGCCATGGACGACGGAGCTTCTCCAACTGCAGCTGCAACTTGCCGCCGGAGGGATGATCCCGTCGCCAACACCAACACACAAAGCAAGCAACAGCGCATGTCCATCACTACACCGGGTCCACAGCCGTCCTTTTGATTTGGAGTTCGGAACCAAATCTCCACCTCTTCCTCGTTCTCTCTTCAGCAACTTGGGCTCCCTGGTCGCTGTCCTCGGACGCTCGGCCCGCCCGTTGTTATCCTCGCACCAGCCAAGTCCGTGATGCGCTCAGCTGCCCACGATCGGCGTTTCGAATCACGCTCCTCCTGCGCTGCGCTGTTCGCTGACGCTGCCGCCGTTGTCCGAGCGAGCCCGCTGAGGCCAGGGCCGGCCGATCCTCTACCCGGAGGCTCCGCGATGCGACCGGGCGGCCACCTTGCTCAACCAATGCCCGGGCTGCGAGAGCGCCTTCGTACTAGGTAGGCAGGTACCGGGAAGATCCGATTCTGGCGGTCTTTTGCACTGTATTCGTAGTTCTGTACTGTGTGGTTGTGTGAATAGCGCAGCGCAACGATGAACAACGTCCGTAGGTGCCTACTATCCTGTACGAATATCCGCGCACAACACATCACAACAGCAACAACACAACACAACGATCACAACAGACCATTCATTCACCGCACACGCACAGACATGTGGCGGTACGAGGAAGCAAAAAAGAAACGCGCACGGCTTTGTGTGTCAAGTAATTAGTCTACGCAGTAAGCTCCAGCTAGCTGAGGTACCTTAAACAACCCAGTCTAGCTCGCTGACAGGACGATCCTTGGGCGTGCAGCATTCCTGCATCGTGATTGAGACGGGCGCCGTTGGTATAACACAACGAAGGCGCCCTCGTTCCCAAATCCTTCCACCTTGTTCTCTCTTCGGGTCCGGTTTGTTTCTTCTTGTCCGGGTCGCACAGTCGTTTCTATTGACAAACGGCGTGAAAAGCTTCCACAGGGGAATACACTCGTTTATTTATTCCTTCCCTTATTCCTTTTCCACCCTCGGGGACTTTATCTATTTAGTTTTCTCTTGTACTCGAAACAATCATGCTGCTTCGACTCTCTCTCACTGCCTTGGCGCTGGGCGCCGCGTCCCTCGTCACCGCCCAGGATCGCTATCCCATCACCGGCTTCTCCGTACCGGAGGGCAGCGCCGTGCCGCTGCGACAGGACATCAATGAGCTTCAGGCTGCTGGAGGTGCCCAATGGTATGCTGGATGCTGGGAAAGTGGCATTGGATCGTTGGCTGACAAGTCGATAGGGACCTCTATATCCGGTCGCTGGTTGACATGCACAACAAAGACGCCGGAGATCCCTTATCCTTCTTCCAAGTAGCGGGTAAGCTATCATACAACCCTGTATTGTCTGGATATGCATCTGAAACTGCCAAATAGGAATTCACGGAAAGCCGTACGTCGAATGGAACAACACCGGCGCCAAGAACACCAAGGGATGGCAAGGCTACTGTCCCCACGGTGTAAGCATACTCACATTTGCAAAGTTCGGCCCAATGAAGTTAACTCGGGACTCAGGAACGACTCTTTCTGACATGGCACCGACCTTATGTCGTGCTCTACGAGGTATGCGATCTCTCTTCGAAGACTTGATGAATCCTCTAACCATCCGCAGCAAGTTCTGGTCGCCACCGCCAAACGCCTAGCAAGCGAGTATCCCCAGCGATACCGCTCTCAGTACGTCGAAGCCGCCGAGACTCTCCGCGCACCTTTCTGGGACTGGGGCTCCAGCGACATTCCCGAGGCAATGGTCCCTTCCAAGATGACCGTCAACGTTCCCAGCGGCACCGCCCTCCGGGAAATCCAAGTCGAGAACCCGCTCTCCGGCTACAAGTTCCCTGCTGCGGCACTCAACGGCACGTATGGATCCTTCGATGGCGAGGGCCGAACTCGCATCTACCGCTGTCCCTCGCCGAAGAGCTTCCCCGACTCTGCGAATGAGCTTCTGGCCGACCGTCCGTACAAGCAGTGGGTGGTAAGTAGACGCCGAGCGGCCGGTGTTCTAAAGCGCGATGCTAATCTCAACAGTACGATGCCTTCACGCACACCAACAGCTTTGACGAGTTTGCATCGACCGGAAATGGTGGCACCAGTCTAGAGCAGATTCACAACGGTATTCATTGGGACGGAGCCTGTGGTGGCCAGTTCCTCTCGGCCGACTTCTCCGCCTTCGACCCCTTGTTGTAAGTTGCTCCCAGCCCAACCGCCGAGTTGAAACTAAACATGTTCAAAGCATGCTCCATCACTGTAACGTTGATCGACTATGGGCTTACTGGCAGGCCATACGCCCCGACGAGGTCATTTTCAACCAGTCGTACTCGGGCGGTGCTCGCTGGATGTCGCCGGCCGGAACCACCATCACGCCCAAGTCTGCGCTGCAGCCCTTCTTCGCCGACGCAGAGAACTTCCACACCTCCGAGTCCGTCGAGAGCATCCAGACCTTCGGCTACACCTACAAGGGCCTGGAGTACTGGAAGAAGTCCGAGTCCCAGATGAAGCAGGACGCCACCCGTCTGATCAACCGTATATACGGCGACGACGAGACCACGGCGAGCCGCGTGGTGCGCCGTGGCGACGATGGCATCTCCACCCGCTTCTTTGCACACGTCAAGCTCGACGTCGAAGAGGTGGAGCGTCCTTGCAGCGTGAACTTATACCTTGGCGGGAAGAAGGTTGCCGGGCAGGTGGTGATGCAGCAGCCGACCTGCGGTACTGTCCACGGCGAGTTTTCGCTCGACGCTGCCGTGTCGGCCACGGATATTCTCAACAACACCCTTGACTCTGTGGTAAACACTCTCGACACTGTAGTGGACTCGATTCTCTCCGGCCTCCGTGTCGAGATCATCAAGGTATGTCCATGAGCCAGAGCTTATTGTCAGCCCGATGATCAGAAGACTAACCTAACTGGCTCACAGCTTGACGGAACCAACATCCCCATCGAAACTGTTCCCAGCTTGGAGCTCGAGCTCGAAGACGTCGATTTCACTCCCCCGGTTAGCGACTGCGAGCTTCCCACCTACGACAACTCCCGCCGACGCCCGGCGCCGTCCGTCCAGATGCAATGGTGTGTATGCCAGAGCTCCGACAATTCCGACGGTTCGGATAAACATGGCGACAAGGGTCATGATGGCAAGCATTACCACTAGGGCGGAACGTGGCGGAAAGAAGTAGACATATAAAGAGGAGAGAGAGCGCCTGGGTCTCAGCCAGCCCGGCGCTTAAGGCTTAATGGTTTTCTTGGTATATCTTACGGATTTGAACTCCGTGAGCAGACGAACATAGAATCCGTGATGATAATGCTAGTTGATTTTCTAGCTCCGCATGCAGGAGCATTTGCATGTTTTGAAGGTCATGTGTTCATAGACTAAATCATCTTGAACTTACTTTCCCCGAGGTCGTTGACGGTGCAATGAGTTGGTGAGTAGTTTATCAAAGAAAGTGAGATAGATGCAGTAGGAGTAAAGGGCATCAACATGCGCCTGTGCGACCTCTTACATCTGCCTGTCCATATTTGGCTAACTTAGAGGTGTTACGGCTGATGCGTTATCTTCAGTGCCCAGTACTTGATAAAGCACTTGCTTTAGTCCAGATGGACACAGATTCAACTCATGCGGCCTAATATAAAGCAGGATCAGCCCGCAAGTTTCTTGTTCAAGAGGGACGTTCTCCGCGATCCGACAGTAGTCTCAACATAGGGACTCGAGGGAGCCGATGCAGTTGTCGTTGGTTTTCGAGTTCAGATCACATGACACACAATACGACATTCTTATTTTCCAACATTTGCGCCGTCTCTGGTTGGTCTATTTCACATTCCACAACCAGGGCTCACTTACACTTACTCAACGGCTTCTACACCTAGCCATGGCGTTCGACATCGTTGTGCCCTCGGAGAATGACGCCGCGGACATGGCCAACACACATCTGGCTGCCATGGACGCAAACCTGCTGATGCACGCCCAATTCCCAAATGCTGAGAGTTTGGACTTCTTCCGTGGATGGCTTCGTAAGGACACTCTAGATCATATTGCCGACAACAACAAAGGGGTGCTGATCGCGCGGGATACCGAGACCGGAAAGATAGCAGGATTTGTCAAGTGGAACATCCAGCGGCAGAGGCGGCCCGGAGACAAAGAAGAGGAGGAGGAGCATGAGGAATTCCCGGGATGCTGCCGACAAGAGTACCTCGACTCGTACGCCGAACTCACCAAGGAGGCAAGGCGCAAGGTTCTGGGCGACCGGGCACATTACCGTAAGTCACTCACTCACTCACTCAGTCGACTCACCGGGAGCCGGAGCGGCAGTAGGAGCAGGTCGCGGTGGGTCGCATTGCAGCCAAGCCAAGCCGAACAATTCCCGCGTTGAGCTCATGCATGAGTTGTCAACCGTTGACAAGCTGCGGTTGGTCGGTGGAACTAGTTCCAGAGCCCAACTCAAGCTGAACTCCCCGACGCATCTCTTTCTTGGCCCTCAAGTTGCTGATAGCGAGGCTTTTTTAGACGTGACGTATCTCTGTACCCATCCCGAATGGAGTGGTCGAGGAGCTGCGTCTGGGCTCTTGCGCGAGGTGCAGGCGAAGGCTGCCGCGGACCGAGTACCGGCCATACTGGAGGCCACAATGAACGCCGTTACGTTTTACGAGAGACTCGGTTTCGATGTTAGGCTGGAACTCACGATGATGCTGCCGCCACGTGGGTCGAGCGAACCAACGGAGCACTATGCTGAAAGAACGATGGTCTGGAAGCAGCCCGAGAGGCCCTAGTGGACCATGCGACGAGGCGTTTGTCAGAGCGACGCAGAGTTCAGCAAATATACCGATGACGATGAATAAGAAGACTCAAACCACAAGTAACTGAGAACCCAATTCGGAGATAAATCTCGTGTGCGATGTCGATAAAAATACCGTCGCATCCCCGCACTCACGTGGTATTGGCGAGTTGGGCGACAGATTCGAGGCACAGAAAGCTGGGGCTCCACAAACCAGGGTATGAGACAAGGCCTTCATCTGAGGCGGACGGAAAAGCGAGCAATTTTTAGGTCACGACTCAAGGGAAAGGTCGAGACGCTCGCTGCCAGAGAAATGGCTTCACCGCTCCCAACACCGGCGATGGATCGACGGCCTGGTGGGTGAAGGATGGAGCTCTACTATATGTCGGTGCCTCCTGGTTGTCTCATCCCATGCCGAGGACGTCGTACAGCCTCAATCGGAGCCCCGGACGAGCGAACGATGACGCTCCGGAGTGGCCTCGCAGGGTCCTGGTCTTGGCACGATGAGTCGGTCTGTGCAGGGGCATGGACCGCCGGGCAAGGGCCACACCCCCGGCGCCCCCACGACGCAAGGCGGCTTGGTGCTTGCTGGTCTTGCTGGGCCAAGAAGATTGATTGCATCGGGAGCAGCAAATGGGTGTGGTCGCTATGGTGGAGGTCTTCTGGTGGGTAGATGCTGGTTCCAATAGACCAGGGCCACCACGATAGGCGCGCATGCGGGACGCACGCACATGCGTTGGTAGTACAGCCAAGAGGACGTACGTCAGGGACATGGGACGTATTCGGATCAATACATACCCAGTGGCAGGTTCTCCAGAAAGATGGAGCCGGCTGAAGACCCAATCACAGCCTGGGTATTTGGTCGAGGAAGTGTGGAAGACCGGCGGCTGTGGAAGCGGTTGATAATAATGGACTGTTTGGAACTCGACGGATGGTTGCTGTTTGTTGTGCGGTGAGGCCGACGGTCCACGGGGTGTTTGGATAAGAGAGACAAAGAGGTTACGCTGCTGTTACACATTGCGTTGCATCACACAGTCGTTGTCTTATCGATTCATGACACGACAGGAGGGATGGAGGAGCCGGCCTCCTGCCCGACCGGGAATTAGTCGATGGGAATGGACGAGGTGGCTAGTGAGAGTTCCCCAGTCCCCATGCTCAGCGGCATCGGAGCATGTCGGGGCTGGAGGCGTTGAGTTGAGGCCGGGGACCAGCTCGGTGCGAAAGGGGCCGGGGCGGTGCCGAGAGCGGTGGGCGGCTCCGGACTGGCGGGGGTTAGAGATCGTGGTGTCAAAAGCAGTTGGATATCAGCAGATTGCAGAGAGTGTTGTATCATTGATGAATGAGAGGGAAAAGACGGGGTACTGGGGGCTAGGGAACGAGGAACTAGGGGTCAAGATGGGGAATGGAGACGTGTGTGCTGGGGTTGGGATGGGTTGAATTGTTGCTGAGCTGCTCTTCTGGGCTGGTCCGCTTTCATTATTAGTCTTCTTTATCGCGTTGATCGGTTGTTCATCGGCGACAGCGATTGATAGAGATGGTGGGTGGAGGGAGATAGATACGGAAGCTGAGTAGTTTGATCTTGTGCTTCGTACTTTGTATGCCGCGTAGGTAATGATTACCTACAAAGGCGCCGTCGGGTTTGTGGAGGTTCTTCGTTGACCAACGGTTGCGCAGCGGGTTCCTTTTACTTGAAGGCGTATAGTACTAAGTCGAAACCTGAGGTTTATGGTTCCAACTTCCAGTTGAGGCAGGAAGCGGGCTGCGTCGCCCAGTGCCAGCGCCCTGGGTGAAAGGTTATTTTAGCCGCCTCGGGCTGGGGTGGACCGTGCAGCAGGACTCGCTGTACAGGGCCATCGGTACCTACAGGGCCATCGGAAACCCGCTGCGAGGTATTCGTATCAATTCGTACTCTGTTCTCCTCCCTTCACCAGTCTCTAAATATCTCTACTCAAAGTTGCAGTGGGCGTGCAGCAATTAACTCACGGCCTGCACCGTACCGCACTGCAGGCTCTTGGTCGTGCAGGACGGGCCAGAAGCAACCGGGCCCCCAAAGGATGACTCCGGCCCTCACCCCCCGGGCGGCCTGCGAGCCATTACGTTAGAGCAACTGCCGGACCATGCAGAATGAGGGAAGAGATGGCTTTCCATTTGGTAATCGGCGTCTCCCTGCGCCCTGGCCAAGCAGTGTCGGACGGCAAAACCAAGTACAGCATACACCGGCTTTGCGAGGTCCGTCGCAGCATCTCCATGTCACGGCGACCTCGAACCCGTGAGTTTGGTGCAAGTTGGAGGGGAGGGGTTGGGTTTGAGGTGGACGAGTTACAAGTGGTTATGTGGTTCTGGTTGAGGCGCGAGGTTTTTTGTGGTGGTCCCTCGTTTGGTTTTCTGTGTAGTGATTATCTTTTGCCATTATGTATTTCTATCTTGTATTTCTATCTCTTCTGCGCTTCTGCCCAGAGATAAGCTTGCTGCTTGCTTGCGACTCGCGAACGCCCTTTTTCCTGCTGCGCCCTTGGACTTGCACGATACTGGCCCTGCCCAGGCCCGCCTTTGCCTTGCTCGCCGCCTACCACAACTCCCCAGGCTTTATCCTCGGCTCGGAGGGACTCGCACACTGGCAGGCTGGCGGCTGGGGACCTGGCCGCCGGATCCGCACTTTGTTCGACCGATCAGTGATCAGAGAGAGCCATTGGGCCCTGAACGATGCTGAGCCGACCCGACGCGAGAGGATGCGGTATGACGCCGTTGGCCGCCGCCGCCGCCGCCGCCCGTGAAAGTTGCCCTCTGCCCTTTACGCCGGGCCTCGTCCCATGCCGGGATCCATCCCCATATTCTCCCATCTGTGTGGTTGACGGATCATGATGGGTGGACAGATGACTGACGAGGGGCCCCCCTCTTCTTCCACGCCGCCTTCCCCCGGAAACCACACCGGCTGTTTTTATTCTCGGAGATTGAGCGAGGAGCCGGGGCCCTCATGCTTGCGAGGCTGGGGGAAGGGGTTCCCTAGGAGTATCTATCAAACCCTGAGTTCGTCTTGTCCAACATCGACTGCACTAACACAATATGGTCTCTGCTTGCCTGCGCGTGCCGCCGGGCTCCCCTTTTGCCATGTGGCGGGGTCTTTTTACTTTGCTCTCGGCCTTTCTTCCCCATGACGGCAGCCAAGGCAGAAACCCACAAGCTCCATGACGCGCCATCTTCGTCTTCTCGACGCTTGGCTCCGCGCACCGCCAAGGGCTTGGGAAGGAAGGGAAGATTGTAGGGGAAATGGAAAGCCTCGATAGGTGACGCTACAATGCCCCCAATAAACAATCCCCCCCAGAAGCCCGAAACCCGGCTGGCTTGCAAGGACAAGCAGCGCCATGCGGTGAGAGAGACGGAAAGCATTCATCGGCCATGACTGGACAAAATCCAAAAGCCCAAGCCCCCGTGGTGGCGGCTGTCCCGTCCCATGTCCATGACTCTTCGCTTTGTTTCCCATGCTTGGGCAAGGAAAGGGAAAGGAAGAGAAAGCAAGAGTACGTAGTTCCCCGTTCCCGTTCCCATTCCCATCCCCCGTCCACACCCCAATCCTGCCCCCATTGGGCCCTGCTCCGTTTGGGGTGTGGGCTGGCTGTGCGCCCTGGGCTTACCTGGAGAATGGGCTCTGGGCTCTGGGGTACCTCGGCGCTGGCCGGATAATGTGCAGGAGCCCAAGTACCCCTTCACATGTCTGTCATTGCCTCGTTCCCCGATCCATTCACTTTTGGGTCCAGACGTTTTGAGGGAGTCCTTTGGGGATCTGTCGCCTTTTCTTTTACGTCTTCGTTTCCCTTGACTCGGCCTTTTTTTCCTTTTCCTTCTCTCCCTCTCTCTTCTTTCTCTTCTTCTTCCTCTTTACCCCCCTCCATCTCTCCGCCTTTCACGGCCGTTATTCCAGCAGCCTGATCCTTTCTCGGGACGCATATGGCCCTGTTCGCCCTGCTTACACGTCGGCAAGTCAGCGACATCGTGGCACACGTGCGGGCGATCTAGAGAGATTTTAGCCCAGCACCCGTTTTCCAATGACGCCGATAGGTCTAGCTTATCTGGTCCTTGTCTCCATCGTTACCTGAGAGCAAGATCTCGTCTCGCGCCTCATATCGATATTCACCCCTCCTCTCTCGCCGCCCGCCCCTCCCCCAGGGCAAAAGGGCCTGGAGAAAGTCTTCTCACAGTCTAACACAATCCGTGCTACGTACCGCGTACCGGCGACAGCTTATCTTGCCTTGTCTTGCCTTGTCTTGCGTATCAAACCAAGACCAGCCAAGAAAACCAAAGCTGCACTGCACTGCAACTCAACCCAATCCCAAATCTCACCCCGGTTCCCCCAGGATCCCTCAAGACCCCAGGCCCAGGCCACAGATCCATCCTTTTTTGGGCGCCCCTCTCCCATAAGACACGCACACCATACATAGCACTCAACTGTACCGTACACCGTACACCCCCCTCCCCTCTACAGTACTGGACGTAGAGACGGGCCGGGAGCAGCACGCAGCAAAGCAGAGCAAGCAGAAGCAAGACGAAACGCAGCACATCCCAAGCAGCGGGCGCACCGAACCACGGTTCACCCACTCCGGCTGCGTCCCTTTATCGCCGGCATCCCGCCTCGCATCTCAGGTCGCGGCGCGTGGTTGTTTGTCATCTGTTCAGCCATCTGCTTTGCCATTACGTCGCACTGCAACACAAGGCTGCGGCAGCGTCGCCCTTGTCGGCACCTCGCTATCTCGCAAGCTTTCTCCAAACGAACGGATTACATACGTGCTGCGAAAGCCAGTACAAATACCTTTTTCGTTTGACTGACAACGACAACACTATCCTCGTCTTAGTGGCTCCCCGCTTGCCCGCCTTATCAGCTAACCCCCCCGGTCTCCCGTCTGACGACCGTCTCCATCGGCGCCCATCTGCGCCCGCCATCAAAGCTTCCCTACCTTAGCATCCCGGCCGCTCGGATCCCACCCGTGGCCGCCCACCATCTCGCACTCACACACTCACCCACAAACGCACAACAACCACTTACCACTTACACTTACTTACCTGGAACTTGCCTACGCACTCTTCTCTTATCTTTTTTTTTTTCCTCCTTCGCATCCAGCATCCCCCCGTCCCGTCCCATCCCATCCCATCCCTCTCCGCTTCCCCAGATTTGTTATCTCGGACCAGCCACGAGGCACAAGGCACAGGCACGGCTTTGTTCTCTGCGATTGTCCGGTCCCATCAACCGTTTGCATAACGTAGCTGTATTAGCTATCGTCAATCGGCCACTCGCTGCTCACTGGCCGTAGCTCCAGGCACATTGCGTCACTGTCGCCGCCCCCGTGGGGCCTGTCAGTCATCGCTATCACGAACCCAGAGTTTATCGCCGGCCAACACATCCATCCCAACTACCAGCCCATACTACCGACCTACCTGTCCGCCGCACGCGCAAGCTCACGGGGAGGCCCGTTGCTTGCGGCTCAAGCATCTCCGCGCCCGTTCATCCTTGGGCAACGGGCGTCCTCAGCCTTCCCGCGCCCGCCCCTGAAAGGCCCTGAACGAACAACGCGCACAAACCCCAACGCTTGAAACTGCTTGACTGCTTTGACTGCTTGACCAAGTCCACACACACATTCACAACCCTCCACTCAAACCCGCGCCGCTGCCCTGGCATTGGATTCCCGCCCTGTGTGCTGCATCGTCCCGCCCGCATCACCCCCCGCCATCATGTCCACGACCTCATCCGTGCAGAGGACGGCGCCCATCGCCATTGCGCCCAAGCCGCCCCGGCTAGAGCCCGCGGCTTATCGCCAGGACAGCTTCCATAGGCTCGAGATGACCCAGGGAAGCTTGCCGGCCACCAACTCAGCCTCGACCGAGCCCGCCTCCTTCAACGGCAACGGCTCCCCCGTCCCGCCCTGTCTCGCCTGCCGGTACTCGCGTGCCAACTGTATCATGAGTGACGACGAGGATGGCTGCGTGCCGTGCCAAGTCACCGGCTCCGAGTGCTCCCTGGCCTGCAGTCCGCCGTCCCGCAAGAGGAAGCTTCATGGCGATTCGGCCTCGGACGACGTTATCGGCAAGAGAAGGTTAGTCCATCCATCCACCCCATCCCGTCCGGTTCCCTATCGCAATCTCCATCCCATCCCATGCCCAGCCATGCCCGCCATGCCCGCCATGCCGCCGAGGCTTCTCTTCCCCACGCGGGTCAGCAGTGATCAACGATTGCTTAATGCTTGCTTGCTTGCTTAATACTACTCGTCCTACTACCTGCCCACCTCTTGCGCCTCCCCGCCCACACCTCTCCTGAACTTCTGCCCGTGCCCGCGCCTCCGCCTCTTCTCCCGCGCTTCTGCCTCTCCCGCCCGCGCTTCCCTCTCCCAATCCCACTACACTGCACCTGAAAATCTCCGCCCTCCTCCCAACCCTGCCATGCATGTTCCCTTGCCTCCAAGCCTCCCGTCTGACATATGATTGGTCTCTTCCAGTTCCCCGGGTCTCGCATCCAGGCGACGAAATCACAACTCTAGTCTTTCCAGCACCGCCGCTAGCAGTTCCTTCCTGGAGGAGATGGCCAATGTTGGTGGCCCGACCATGCTCAAGCGGACGCTGGGACTTCAGGACGACCGTTTCAGCCAGTATATCGGTCCCACCACCGACTTCGAGCCTTCCCTCATCAACCTCTCCCCCTTCGACCCGCACGACGAGAGCCTCCTCTCCCGGGGCACCCTCCGCAAGGTCAGCGATCACGACACCTTCTTGATGCTGCCCGACCACAGCACCCCCGGGCACGAGCATGTGACGCAGGATGTCGACCACGTCGAGTCCGTCGTGGGGCCTCACGGCCGAAAGCTCATCGATATCTACTTCCGCGTCATCCACCCCGGCTTCCCCATCATCCAGAAGCACGTCTTCTTAGAAAAATACGAGCGCTCCTACCGAGAATTCTCACCGCCCCTCCTCGCCGCCGTCTATATACTTGCCATCAATTGGTGGGACCAAAGCGAGGAGCTCGCTCGCCTACCCCGCCCCAATGTCAGAGAACTGGAAAGCATCGTTCGCACCACCCTGGAGGATGCCTGCTTCCGACCGAAGCTATCCACTATCCAAGCCGGCCTGTTGTTGTCGCAGCGGCCCGAGGGTGATCAGTGGGCCCCGACAGCCCAACTCGTAGCCCTAGGGCACGAACTGGGATTACATCTGGACTGTTCAGGATGGAAGATACCACCGTGGGAAAAGGGTCTGAGGAAGCGCCTAGCATGGGCCCTGTACATGCAGGACAAATGGGGTGCCCTTGTACATGGCCGGCCGTCGCACATCTTCTCGTCGAACTGGGGAGTCCAGGCCCTCACATCCAACGACTTCCCTGACGTTGAGTGGGACGAGAACGACCCTGACGAGAAGCTAGACATCGAGAGAGGCCGGTTGCTATTTACGCGAGTGGTGCAGCTCTCCGAGATTTTGTCCGAAATTCTCGATACATTCTACACGCTGCAGGCAATGCAGACGGTTACGAACGCGGGTCCTCAAGGCACGCAGCTTGTGCTGTCACTGGCGAAGCCAATCCAGCTTAAGCTCAAGGAATGGTATGGAGGTCTACCCCAATTGATCCGCTTGGATTCGTCGTACTCGTCCAGCAACCCTTCGTCCGCGAGACTTTCCAGCATTGGATACCTCCACCTAGCCTATTTCGCGGCGGAGATCACACTGCACCGGCGCATTATCAGGTCTCTAGCCTCAGCGGCTTCGGCAGTTGATCCTTACGTGCAGCATATATGTCGCAGCGCTGCAAAGGCTCGCCTCATTTCTGCCATGGACTTTGTCAACCGCCTTACTCCCAACCATCTTCGTTCGTTCTGGTACTTTGCGTCCAAGACCAACTTTGCTCTCATTGGCACGTTTGGCTCCCTGCTCTGGGCCACGTCACCGGGACGAGAGGAGGCCGATTGGTACAGGCGACGCCTCGGTGAGTACCGTTGGACCCTGTCGGTGAGCTCAAAACCCGGAGAGGGTACGGGCCTGACGGAGTTCGCCATGACAATGCTCGACATCTCGACGGGCTTGCTCAAGCAGCTCCCTGAGAAGCCATCCATGAGTCGGAACGGGAGCCTCGCGGACCTGTCTGCCTCGGCGCCGCCGACTTTTAACGGTGGTGGAATTCTTGACAGCTTGAGCAACCTCGCCAGCGCCGACGTCAGCGAGATGCATACTCCACACAGCGGGGAAGAATATGACAGCAGTGATGATGATATGGAAGATGAGCCCTTACAAATGTGATAAGGGCAGCGAACAGGAGCAGTAACAAGGGGCGGCAAGGCAATGGCATGGGAGTGGTTATGGCGGCCGTACCCTGAGATTTGGGGTGTTTTGGGATTCAAAAGACTTGGCTACGGCATGCATTATTCAAGGCGTTTCTGTCGTTGTTGCTGCATTGCGTTATGGCACGGCAGAGGAGTTGTTTGGGCATGTTTGTTTGTCATCATTTTGGACTCGTCTTTGTTTGTACTGGTTTCGAGGGGTTTTTGAAGATGATTGATACCTTCTCGGCTGCGCCCCCCTGGGGGAGGGCCCCGAGGCATTTCGAGTTTTCAACTGGAGGGGACGGAATGGCTAGGAACTGGGTATGATCTGGGTTGGAAGGATTTCGACTATGAAGGATCGAATTATGATGCTTAGATTGTTATGAGACCATGTCGAAGAAAGGAAGATGGTATCACTACCATGATATTAGCAACGTCTTATGACGCTTCAGGTTGCCATACGCCGAGCAATTAAGTATTTTACCTCATGCTCTAAGTCGAAATGTCTTTTCAAAAAAAAAAAGAGTCATCGTGGTCTCTTAAAATCTTTCATTTCAAAACACGCCTACAAATCGTTGGTGCATCGAAGAGCCGCCAGCGGACGTCACCTCCACCCCTCCCTCGGCCCCCAC
>JABSTB010000900.1:0-69693 GCA_013756995.1 Neonectria neomacrospora | reverse complement strand
CACCCAGCCCATCCCACTCTAGGATGGTTGACTAAATCTCTGTCATGAGCTTTATCCCACTAATTAATTACCTTACAACTCTGCGATTAGACAATACGTTTTAGTTATGCTGATGGTGCCGTGTCAAGGATGAATTCTTTTATTGTATTTGTCATTCTTCAGTTAACTTCCCTTGTTTACGTATACCACTTTTCACCAGACTCCGTAGCGTAGTATCATTTATCAGCTTCAGCATACTCAGCACACTACCTCTCTTGGTGCTTTTGAGCTCGTCGGGATGATGACAAAATTGGAACGGAAAATACGTGTGTCCGAGCTGCGAACCGGACTAGACCTTATCCCGCCGCTTGTGGGCCTTCGAGACAGTAGTCTTAGCAATACACGCGGCCTGGCCGTTGGTGGGCTGTAGGGTAATGGGAAACTACTAGGCCTAAGAGGTCAAATGGTCAATAGCCCACAGTAGCGATAGTCCCGTTTAATAGCTATGGCTATGCAGTCGGATTGAATAGTAGACGATGTTAGTTTCACTACATATGTGTCTAATGAGCGGACTGCAACGTGATGAGAACAACAAATAACTGTAACATCTTAGCTCGTATAATGAGTAACTGAAACGTGTCTTGCAATTGCCGGCCACGCTCATACCAGCAGTATTAACAGGACGTTGAAGTTATCCCTAAAAAGCTAGTCAACGGATTCTAGAGTTGTAGAGGGAGTCTGGTAGTTGGTAAGGTTTTCCCTACGGCAATATTATCATTTGTATTCAAAGCTACGTGCTATGATCGTTACTAACTTGTACGGGGAAGACTTTATGAAGTATCTCCCAAGGGAGGTCTGACAGTTAGCATCTGAGCGACCGCACTGGGCACCTGAGAGCTCAATAATGCAGGGATGCAAACCAATAAGCACACCCAATGAGAAGAACTGGAATCTTCCCTCGGTCTTTTACCCAGAGTGCGTGAGGTTGGGGTTATCTTCAATAGTGTGTCAAGCCAGCCCAAGTTTAGCAACAGCTCCGATTTGAGCAGCAGGAGCTCAGCTCTAGAAACAGACATGCCTTTTGGTATGCTTGGGTTTCATCTCTGAGTTCTGTGGTGTTTATTAATATGAAGACTGATACTGAGTTTCTTAGCATGAATATTAACATAATAATACAGAATTCAACTAAAATAGTCCAAGGTCTTTTAATAGCACTGTCTACAAGTACAGTCTAGGCCATGCACTGCCTGTCGTAACAGTCCTGCTCATTCATACGTCAGGCGTGATGCTAAACCCCGCACGAACCTGACGTCACAATAACGCCTGCGATGCTAAATACTACCAGCAGTCAATCGTTGAGCTGAGAGAGGGACTGAATTTATTATTCTGCTCATTTCTCCGCGTCTTTCAATATGAAGAGCGCCGATAAAGCATCGCCTCGAGTTATGGCAGATTCCTCCGCTCTTGTAGTATCGGGTGGCTCAGGTCCATCGTGGGCGCTTCCTGATGCTCCTAGTCCTCCTGCAATAACAGCATTCCTCCTTCGCTTCTTAACAGATCCGCAGACAATGCAAATCAGTCAACAGTTCCGCTCATCCTGGCATCGAAACAGGCAGGTCATGTGGACTGGCAACATTCGCTCTAAGGCGCAGAAATGGGCCGATCGGAGAGGGATGCGAACACTGTCGTCCGCAATGGGGCCGCTTGCGAACGGGGACAGTCCACAGTGCCTCCAAGTGGCTCAAAGGAAAAAGAATCGGTCCAAGTACATGAGAGGTGCCTCGGCCCTTTTCGCGTGGCACATTACTGCTGACGACGTCGTCACAATCCTCTGTCCGCCGCCTCCAGACCGACTCAACCCGGGAGGAGCAACGAATATGCAGCTAGTTGAGCTCCCAATACTGACTGGCATTGTGGGGGGCCATGCTGTGTCCCGAATTGAGGTTATCCACCCCATGGTCCAAGGTGCCGAAGACTTCGGATACCAGCTATGGCCGGTTGACGAGGTACACATTTGGTTAGATGCATTTGGTAAGGCGGCTATTCAGAGGACGGTGTGGCAGCAGCGATCAAGAACATCCCAAGTGCGGCAGATCGAAGAGTTCCTACGTTCAATGTCAAGGGACCCCGAGGAAGACGCATTGTACCACGCCATATTGCCTAACGAGGGCTCAGCTACCGTACCGAAGGGTACAATGGCATCCAAAGTAGGTCGGCCATGAGCATAGGCACAATATACTTCGTCGTGCAGCTGCAAGATTGCTGATATTTAAGCAGAGGCCCCAAAATGGAATGCTGCTACAAACTACGACTCGGCAAAAGGGCATTCATATCACTACCGAGCTACCCAAGTCGAGCAAGCAGTCCAAGGACAAGGACGTGGACTGTAGTGGGCCGTCAGCCACACAGCCCAAGGCTCCTAAGACCAAAAAGAAGAAGAAGAAGGGTAATGTAGTATCCTCGAAAGGTTCGACTACAGAAAAAGAGTCCCTCGGGAAGGCAAGTGGCAGAGAACTCACCAAGACTATCACCGTCAAAGTAGCCAGTGCAGTCACAAGCAACACGGAACATGACAACACCGCAGCTCCAAGCAAGACCAAGAAGAGCACGAAGACCAAGGCGGCCAAGGAGAACAAGAAAAAGAAGAAGGACAAGAAGAAAGCAAAGAGTAAGCCAACTCGGCTACGTCAGGGACTGTGGATGCCGTCCATTCGCAAAGCTGGGCAGACGGCTTGTTGTTGCATCGTTTGTAAAGCCACTCGCGCTTTTCCATCCGCAGTATCGCTCCCCGTTTTGAGCTCAAAGCCAAAGGCCAATGCCTTTTTGACTTTGACCATGCAAAAGTTGCGCGTACAGGGCGCAGTGCAAGGTTCAAGCCCTCTGATCGGCTTGTCGGTGGAGTGTGAGCTTTGCACACGGCCAGCGCAGAGTTCTTTGTTTGTCGTCCCATCAGCTAGTTGCCTTGCACTGGAGAGAGCGCAGTGTGGGAGAAAGTGAACCATCTGGGCGCAGTGTCTTGAAGTTTCCGTCTACATGTTTTCAGCTGACATGGCTAATGCGCATTGCATGCTAATAACACGGGAGCTAAATTGACTGCCATATCGAGTTCCTTACAGTATTGTTATCGCAATCATTCTCTGACAGTAGGTTACTTAGGAACCAATTTCAAAATGAAACAGGCGGCTTAGGTTAAGCTTTCAAACACAGATTGTCAATCCTTAACGCCCAGCTGTCTTTGAAATCCTCGCCATCGTGACTCTCATTTGAAATCAGACTGTCCCTTGGGAATCCAGGTGTGGTCTAGCGATTAACATTATTGACGTGTTTTATATACAAAGCAAGTGTATGTTATAGCCCAATTATGTCCGGCACATTCTACCATTAGCCGCCACAGTCCATGCCTCACTGCCAACCCCCTTCAAGACATAGAAGAGATTGCTAGGATCCCACTTCCGCTTGATTGCGAGAAGCTTGGCGTAGTTGCTGCCAAAGAAGACCTTCTGCCAATTCGGTTGACGGAAGTCGGCCTCGTTCATGTATGATCCGCTGCCCGGAGTGACGGCTTCAATCAGCGGCATAAACTCCTCAGTCATTCGCTTCTGGGCGGCCTCCATGTCAGACCACGGTGCATTAGAATCCCAATCAGTGATGAGCTGGAGCTGCATAATGGTGTCTCTCCACGCAGGGAGCACCGAGTTGGGGGGTGAGCCCTTGGCCTTGCTGTACTTCGCAACGCTTCCGGCAGCGAGAACTCCGTTGGAAGTGAGGTTGTTTACGACCTGCAGGAAGCCCTCTTTGTTGTTCTCGACGACGGATCGGGGAATAAGTCGTCCGCCGAATTGGTATCGCTCCACCTCGAAACTTCCTTGAGGGAGAGGTCCCATGTAACGGTCGTAATGATCCCGGTATGCGAGCTCGCTGTAAGCCACAGGCAAAGTAATACCAATTTCCTGGACGGCCGCCGTAAAAGGAGCCAGGACAACGTCACGGACGTATGCAGCAGTCGAGTTCCACACAGTCATAGGCTTCAGGACGAGCATCTGCTGGTTGTTGTAGAAGACAAGCATAGCGCCCTTGTCCGTCATGGCCGGAAGCAACTCATAGAACTTGGACACGACAGCTTGGAACTTCTCCGGAGTAGTCGTGGGTGCAAGAAGCTGGAATGCCGCACCGCCTACGTTCTCAGACTTGTAGGCGCGGACTGTCATGCTGACAACAACTCCGAAGGTTCCGCCGCCGCCGCCACTGAGCGCCCAATACAGATCGGGATTCTGGTTGGGCGACGCAACAACGGCGCGTCCGTCGGCGGTGATGACTTGGAACGCAAGTGTCTGGTCGGCACCAAGGCCGAACTGTGTGCTCAAGGCCGAATGACCCCCTCCTTGCGTGAAGCCGCCCGCAAGACCGACAGTCGCACATTCGCCGCTTACGACGGTGAGGCCCTTCGCATGCGCGGCCTCCACGACCTCGTATCCGACGACACCGGCACCGACCGTGACAGCAGGGCCTTGGTAGTAATCATCAGACCACTCGCTGAAGTCAATGGTCTTGAGATGTTGGGTCCAGATAGCGAGTGCGCCAGCACCTGTAGAGCGTCCGAGGAAGCTACATGAGAAAAAGGTTAGCAATTGTCCAACTGGACTGAATTAGGCATCTTTAGGAAGACTTGCTCGTGGCCAGTATTGCGAATGACGACGCGTATGCTGCTGTTCTTGGCAAATCTCAGTGCTGCAGCAATATCCGAGTTCTTCCTGACATCAACGGCATAGCTGACGTAGTTTCCAAGTGTACAGGGTGTCGTTCGGTCGGTAAACGGATCGCAGCTTTGGTTCGCAAAATATGCCTGCATAATAGAGGACGAGGAGGGAATGCTACACCCAGTCAGAGGTTGTCCTTACGGAGAGGAGCAGCTGCCAGGCCTTACTGAGTCAAGGGGTTGTTCCATTCTGCCTGGAGTTCTTCGCAAGCCGCTTCGTCGTACGTTGGGTCATGGCATGGCGAGCCGATGGGCTTAGTTGCAACCAATCTCCCGCCGACAGTAGAGTTGAGCTGAGCCCACGAGAACTTGGAGGGCCAGCAGGAATCGCCTGGCAAACTGCGACATTTTGCTTGAGAGGTTGCCGACACCCACTGACCAGCGCTTAGGATCGCCAAAAGGAACGTAGAGGTCTTCATCTTGGCAGAAGACGTTGGGGCGAGCGAGGGAAAGTGGTATTCGTCAGTGAGGAACAATGCCAGTGGCGTTCTTAAGCCGGCAGGCTAGATTTAAGAAACCAATGACACAACTGTGGCTCTCCCTTTTTAGCACCTTCTCGGATGCCAAGGCACGTGGCGCATGATGGCTCTCGGAGGATCTGCCAGACAAGTAAATCCTCCGAAATGCTGCACATGGTTGGTTCGGCACCTTTGTGTAATAGTTTGAGCAAGTGAACGGACAAGTTCCCGGAAACGGAACCCGGGCAAGCCAAGTTTCATACGCACAGCCTCTTGTGAGGCCCCTTGGGCTTTGAGCTTCCTATCTCGACGCATGAGCGCGTGCGTTGTTCCCGATATAGCCGACATCCGTGGTTGCATGCACCCCTGGAGGCCCATATATGTTGGTGGCAATCCCGAGCGTCTTCTCCACTCACTACTGATTTTTCCTGCACAGGTAAGGAGCAGATTGAGCTAGATGTGGTGTTGGTCTGATCCTGGGGTATTATGAGGTTCTTTTATGGAGAAGCCGGGGACGATGGACTCGTCCGTGTTAGTATCAACATTGGCTTGCAGGAGAGCTCAGCTACGACTCTCAATGCCATGCCGGTCAGTGAAGGGATAATATCGGTCATTACGCACTTGACTAGTAGCGAATGGCTTGGTGGGGCATAAATGTCACAGTTTTTAAGCTCATATGGGCTATGCCTGATGATGATCCAGTACTGACTCGCTGAGCCCTCCCCCCAAGACACTACTAACACTAAGGGTGTTCGCGGCGGTGCGGACGGCGCCCAAACGGTCGGGTGGCGTCCCAAGATCAGGGGCAGCCTTGGCAAATCGCTCGGAACGATCCACAGCGGAAAGGAACCGGCCGGACGTTGGCCCTCGATTAAAGAACGGCACCGACGGGCAAGACGGATGCTACATCAAGCGGACCAGACGCTAGTACAGCCGTGGTTCTGCATGTTTTGGACGTTGCAGCCCTCACCAGCGTCTTAGTTGCCGTCTTAGTTGCACGCAAGTGGCGCCGAGGTCAAACCGGGTTTCAGCGCGCCTCACAGTCGCCGCGCAAATCCCACAATGACAGGTTTACAAATTCTCCCGCTTCCCGAGGTTTCCTGTTCCCTGCTGGATGATCGTCGTCTGCCCAACATCAACCCCAAGGCCGTACCGCAGCCATGGATCGCCTGCGTCGTCTGATTGTTTTCTTCTTCCTTTTGGCGTTTTCGTCGTCGGTGCAGGCGCAGGGCTCGTCTCCGAGTCTGCCTGGTTATCCAGACTGCGCAGTAAGTGTCTCTGCTCTGTGGCCTGTCGGGCCGAGGACTTGACAGTCGACATGTGATTGACACCTTGGATCTATCTAGGCGGGATGCATCGTCAACGCCTTTGCCGGAGGGTTATGCGCACCGCAGAACAAGACATGCATTTGCACAAACGAGCGGTTCCAGTTGAACGTTACCGGCTGTGTCACGGCAAGCTGCACAATACCCGAAGCACTGAGTACGCCCTCTCCACGTCTGTTCAACCCTTTCTCAATCGACGAGTACTGACCACGAGCCTTCTTCAGTCACCAGAAACTCCAGCTTGACGAACTGCGGCGCCCCCGTGCGTGACCGTTCGGCAGAATATGTCGTCATCTCCAACATCATGGCTGCCTTTGCGGGGGCCTTCGTCGCAATTCGATTTGGCTACAAAATATTCGTTGCGGGCCTTGATCTCGGCATCGACGACTGGTTCGTCTTAGCAACCTTGGTTTCTTGCATTCCCAGCGCCATCATCACCGTCTACGGCACAACTGCCAATGGTCTTGGCAAGGACATCTGGACACTCCCTGCGCATGAAATCACCAAAGTCCTCTCGTTCTTCTACATCATGGCTTGGCTCTACTTTTTACAAACCACGCTTGTCAAGCTATCCATCATTGCCTTCTACATGCGCATTTTCCCCGCGCGGGAAGTCCAGCGTTTGCTTTGGATCACCTTCATCCTCACCAGCCTCTGGGGCACTGCATTTGTCATCACGGCTATCTTCCAGTGTTGGCCTATCCCGTACTTCTGGAAGCAGTGGGACGGAATGCACGAGGGAAGCTGCGCAAACGTGAACGTTATCTCGTGGACCAACGCGAGCATGAGCATTGCTTTGGACTTGTGGATTCTCGCTATACCCCTGTGGCAGTTGAGAAGTTTGAAGCTTCACTGGAAGAAGAAGACTGGTGTCGCTCTGATGTTTTGTGTTGGCACACTGTAAGTCAATCCTTCCCATCCTATGTCGCCCAGTACTGACAAACCGCACAGCGTAACCATCGTGAGCATTCTTCGCCTCCAAGCCCTTGTCCACTTCGGCGTATCCTCCAATAAGACGTGGGAATTTTATAACGTCTCCGTCTGGTCCACCATCGAGATCTTGGTGGGAATCATGTGCGCCTGCCTCCCCACGATGCGCATGGTGCTAGTCAAGTTGTTCCCTGTGCTTGGCGGCTCAACACAACGCAGCAGGGGCAACAACTACTACCAGTACGGGAGCGGTCCTCGGTCCAAGACAACCGGAACCGGAGGTCCTGGGCGTACCGTTGGCACGGTTACCAGTCAGCGGCGAAATTCTGAGCAGGAGGCTGAGAGCTCGGGGATCGTGTTCCAGAAAAGTTACGCGGTACAATACAGTGACAGCGACGAGATAGGTCTTGTAAATGTGATAAACTCGGATATCGGAGGGAAGAATCGAGGACGAGTTGCTTGAATGGGAGTATGGGAGGAGCTGTTTTAACTTGGAATATAGAAAATAGAAATCATGCATCTTAAACTTTTGTGTTTTGCACGTAGACGCTCCGAGTCCAAGAGATGAACTTGATAGTTACAAACTATCATGTTCTAAGAGCAAAATTGCAAGCACATGTACATGGTTTCTGGTTTAACCCGAACTAATAAGCGAGAAACCTTGCTTCTTGAGACATTTGACTGCTTCCCCGATTATTCCGTTCAGTAGAATTTGCGCTCGTCAACTCTGCCTGTAGGGTAGTGCAGTTTGAATGTAACGACAGCATCACCAGTCTCATCAAGGCCCATTGACTGATTTAATACTACGGTAGAAGCTTCAGGTATCTTCAAAACCAATCACCTAACTATTTAAAGAGGCTCGGCTCGTATTTCTTTTATCAGTGTTCTCGTATCAACCACTCGTGCTGTCCCACGCTACCTTCAAGTGGAATACGGAGTGAGAGCAAATGACACTTCGCGCTCTTCACCAAGCTCTTCAACAATCGGGCAATATACTTTGGGGTAATCGCGGAAGGTGATGATAGTCATGACGCTGATGAAGATAGCTGGCAAGCGGATTTTCTCTCCGCCGCCGTCGCCAAGTTCGGAGACGATATTCCTGAAGGGCTCAATGTACGTAAACTGGAGGACCGGCTCTGGATGAGAGAGTTAAAGCAGGACCTATGAAACGAGGAGTTGTAGACCTAGCCGATGGTGTGGCGAATGAGCTCTCCACTACCTGAGTTCAATGAGGGCTTGAAGGTCAAGGGTAGATACTCAAAACTCTAGATAGGAGAGCAGGGTTTACATTAACTTGTGTCTCAAATAGATTGAACTCTTACAATGGTCAGTTGGTTGGCAATTTTCAGTCCTCCCTTCAGTGACACATGTATCTATTCAATGCAACTTGTGTTTAGGAACCACGCAACCCGTAGTCGACGTCATCGCTTTGCTTTTCGAGACTAAGCCACTACCAGAGGTAAAGGAGCAGGCGTGCCAGAAACACAAAATTAGCTCTGGCTCTAAGCTATACCCAACTGGATGCACGATCCATCGTCATACAGCATCTAGATAGCACTCGCCGGCCAGTCGTTATAGTTCTCATCTGCGTCCTTTCCTGGCCCGTAGAAAACTGTAGGGCCGCGATCATTCGTACTGAACGGGATACCATGCTTGATGCGGGGGACAACATCCTGAATCGGTCAGCATAAACTCCAACAATGCAATATCGAGCATTTATACCCACAGGGTTACAGATGAATGGCCTTCCAAACGTGACCATGTCAAGCTGACCTCCCTTTATAAGTTCGTCAGCTTCCTCCACCATGTAGTCGTGATTAGCCATAAGCATCGAAGGGCTTCCGGGGAACTTGACGAGTTTGCCAAAATCAAGGACAGGGTCATAGCCCGGGGGAATGGGATAGCCTTCGGGTCGGGCAACAAAGTCGACAGTGCCCTTGTGGGGACCAGTGCCGCGACGGGAAAGGTTGATGATCCCAACCTTTTGCTTGACCAGCTCTTGGATCAAGTAGGTATATACCTCCTTCATTTCGTCGAATTGAACCACACTGTCGTTGAGAAAGTCTGTAGGGTTAAGCTTCACACAGATAAACTCTGGCCCTCCAAAAATCTCCGCGATGGCATCCACCAGCTCCAGTGTGAAGCGGCATCTGTTCTCAACAGATCCGCCATACTTGTCTGTTCGTTTGTTCGCCCGGCTGTTGACTATATTAGCGAAAAGTGATAGCATTTACAAGAGCACTCACCTGATTAAGAATTGATGGGCCAAGTAACCTCTATAATCGCGATGTCAGTTGTCTCGTGAATGTTTGGAATGAAGTATTCATACCCTTGAGCTAGCAGCTCTACGCCGTCAAAGCCAGCACTCTTGGCCAGCTGACAGGCACGGCGATAAGTCCCAATGACCTCGTTGACATCCTCAATAGCCTCTATATTGGCTGTATGTCCCTGCGATGGACCAAGTTCCAGTTAGCGGTCTAAGGCTACAGTAGCGATTCTAGGGCAACACGTACAGGCTGTCCAGGCAAATCACGATACTTGCCATCGTTGGCCTGGACAGCAGATGGGGCTAGAACACGCCCGCCGTGTTCTTTCATGATAGGCATCTGCTCATGCTGGCAACGGCCCGCATGCCAGGCTTGGAAGAAGATTTTGCCCCCGGCCTCGTGGACGGCATCGGTCACCTTGCGCCAGGCATCGGCATGATCTTGGGTAATCATGTACGGCGAGTGTTTCCAGTCGCAGCCGGCCCAGTCAATGAAGGTGCCTTCAGTCACAAGAAGGCCGGTGCCATGCTTGGCTCGGTCTGCGTAGTGTTTGACCTGCGCTGGGCCCGGTTTGTTGTCGAAACAGCGGTTGCGAGTCATAGAACCCATGACAACGCGGTTCCTCAAAGGGACTTTGCCGCCAATGACAATAGGCTCCAGAAGGCTAGACATGATGGCGATGTATGTCGTGAACTATGAAGAACAAGAGGTGTATCGATGCCGAGTTGGGAATGTGGAAAGCATGTAAGGGGATAAGAAAGTCAGTCAACGCGAGGAGCCTTCTATTTAAGCTAATTATGATGGCCTGATTAGTGCAATTATATCCCAAGCTTAGCAATCACAAAGCCAAGGTGCCTACACTGAAAACCAGTGCTGTCCTGGACAGCCGGGCTCGGGTTTCCCAGCATGAGAGTGATCATTTCAGCAGAGCTGCGTCCTCCGGCATTCCGTCGAGCTGGCGAATCATACGTGGGCATTTCCGACGTCTGCGGAGCTGTGGCCGCACCTTGCACCGCTTGTAGCCAATGAAAGCCTTGCTATTCCGATGCCGCCTCCCCACTGTCGGAATCCCGCTTCAAAGAGCAACATCCGCATTCTACCTCGATCCACCTTTCTTTCCCCTCCTGCGTCCTTCCCAACTGGTTTCGAATCAAGTTCTCCGCCGTCTTTAAAGTCACTCCTGTCAAATGAAGCCGCCGAGATCATGTCGTCAGTGTCGCGGGTCCAAGCGTAAATGCACTCGGCCAGGCCCCGGCGAGCCCTGTGACTCGTGTAAGCGGAGACGCTTACAGTGCAGTTCCGACTTGAGAAGACGACTCCCGGGCCACGAGTTGGATGAAAATGACCCGAACAACGGGAGGGACTCCGTTTTATCCCTTAAAAGCAGCGAGAACAGTACACCCCTGCTCCCAGGACTGTCCTGGGAGATGGCCGTCGAGTTTGTTGAGTACTACCTCGGGAAAGTCCATGGCCGACCTCATTGCATCTTCCATCCAGGAACGGTGCGGGCCCAGCTAAGGAATGGCAGTATGGGAAACGGTTTGCTATACGCCCTCTGTGCTGTTGGGTCCAAGTTTTCTCCGCTTCCTGACAGACGAGTGCTGGAAGCTCGTTTGACTGCAGAGGCAAAGCGAATAGTTCAGGCGGACCTTGAAAATGTCTGCATCGAGAACATCCAGGCCTGCGTTTTGCTGGCTCTTCTAAGTGCCAGCAACTGCCAGACTTCCTCCGCAGCACTCTTCGCTCGTGCGTATCCTGCTTACCTGTTCAGATTCGTCATGGCATTGAGGCATTTGCTAATCAACAGGGATAGGTGTTGCCACTAGTATGTCTGAGGTCATGCATCTTGACTCTCAACCGGAGAACAGCCCTGTCATTGTTCGTGAGACCTCATTAAGAATCTGGTGGTCACTGTATGTGATAGATCGCTGGTGTTTCTCAGGGCTCGGCCTGCCTCGTCATATGGATTACGTCGACATTCACTCTGCGCTACCCATTGACGACTTTGCCTTCGATTCGCTTGCGTATGACCAAATCACACTCCAGGCCCCTTGTCAGCCCGGGATCTTTGCCCACATGATAACACTAGTCCACCAATTTGGTCCGATTCAGGACATCAACCGGACCATTGCTAAAGGTAGCATGGATGCTACCGAACTGGGGCAGCGAGTGGAACACATCGAACGGCGACTGGAGTCATGGAGGGAAACGCTTCCGGCCGCCATTCAGATGACGGTTCAAAACCTACACAGTCAACAGCAAGATGGTCAAGGTGGGCCTTTTGTCGCCCTCCACCTCGCATATCACCATTTTTCGACGCTCTTATACTTTCATTTCCTGGAGAAACAGCAGTCTACATCCTCCGAATTGGGCGCTTATGCATCTCGTTGCAAATCTCACGCCGCATCTTTTAGCAGTCTCCTTCATCTCTCCCGGCAGATGAAGGGATGTGAGCCAAATTACCCAACCGTTGCGCACATGACGACAGTCTCTTCATCGGTCCTAGTACACACTCTTTTGTTTGGCGACCTCCAAGAGCTTCAGAAAGCTCGCCGGGATCTCAACATGAACTTTGAGGGCCTTCTAGAGCTTCAGAAATACTGGCCACTCACAGAGGCTATGGTAAGATGAGATATCGCTATCCAGTGCACTGACTGACGTGCTGTAGATTGATTGGCTGATCGCATTTCAAAAGACTTGCCTTCTGTCGACAGAATCTCAAAGGCTAGATGGGTGGATGGTCAGATTTCTGCTGGAACACTCTCTTGGCCTTCAGCAGAGGGATGCGTCGATTTTCACGTCAAGTGTAGATGTGCAACCGGAGAATGTATTATCTAAAGCCAAACAGTTGACAGCACTGGGCCGGTACACCGACTTCCCGTCATTCCAGTCGGACTGAGTGCTGAGTACAAGGCTGATTTAGGTTCCTATGGTTAATTCTTTTCAACTAGCCCTTGACTTGTATTTCTCAGCGATCATATCATAAGGATTCACTTACAAAACTGTCGATCGAATACATAGGTGACAAGTTTAAGATATCTCAAATAGTGACCGAAGGAAGAAGGATCCATTCAGTACAACAAATAGCTGATATCTTTAATGATAATATAATTCTAACTATTTCCCATACTTGGCCGCAAAAGAGTCCTAACTACTGATAGAACGTATCCAAGGCCTTGAGCTACCTGCCCTTTAAACGTCGTGCAAGCTCTTTGCAACCCTGTGCATACTTTCTGGCCACCAACCTTCTCCCCTGACTGTTGACAAGTCAGCCCACCTCTGAGCTTGCACGAATGACACAGCGCGCCCCAGCTCCCACTTTCCCATGCCGCCAATCCACCAAACGTCATCCAAGACCATGACTAAGACGAGCCAGTGTGCGAAGATGTCCATGGCCAGCTGACGCGCTGTACTAGGCGGCAATGATTCGCTGTCAACAATCTCGCACGGCACCAAACTGTCATAGCCAGGCTCTACAGGCATCCGGTCAAGCATCGACTGAACTAAATTCAGGAATTCTAGTGGAACTCTGTTTATGAACCCCATAACGGTCCTTCGGATTGGGCTGGATGGTGCTCCTGATGTGATACGGGCCAAGTAGCTCGCCAGCCACAAAGGGGCCCCAGAAAGTTGACCGGGCAGTGGGAGGTCATGACCAGGTACACCCTTTGGGGGACTTCTCGAGACGGAGCCTTGTATCGGGAACACCGTCGCAAAGACATCGCGAAGTATCTCCATCGCCGCAAAGCAAGCCTGAAGCTCTGAGTCGTAGCTGACATATTGCTGCTGCCAATTCTGAGAGTCTTCTGGCATAGTTGTTTCCGAGACATCGAACACTCCTGCCATGCTAGTGGATTGAGCTCTTGTATGTAGTTTCTCGAGAGCAGGAAAAGATGTGGCAGCTACTATTGGGAAGAGCAAACGACTGGCCCCCTGTAGAAGCCCGTCTTCCCGAGAAAGAATGTCGTTTCCACTTAGAGCAGATACATCAAGTCGCGGGGCGTCGCTCGTGTTTAAGACGGTGGCCTGCGCCGCCCTTGTTTCCGGGGGCTCGCCCGGCTTATGGAACAGTCCGAGGTGGGCTGAGTGAGCGGCGCGGGTGAGAGAGATCCATTGAGATCCCGTTGGCAGCAGCTCGCTAGGCAACTGCTTACCGCTCAGCGTTGCTGCTTTAGCGAGACGTATGCGAACACAGTGCCTAGCGGAGCCATATACAGCCATGAAAATGGCATTCAGCATGACGTATTCGTAGCGGTCCGTGCTGGGGATGGTGGCTTGTAGCTGTTGTAATGAGATCCTGTGGTGCTGGTCTGCAAGAACAAGCAGCTCACAAATCTCGCTGAAGCTTTCCAGAGGCGCCGAGGAGTGTTTGAAAATGTGGCAGCACTTGGAAATCGCTGCGAGCGCGAGAAGAGAGGCCATAAGAGGCTTGTTGTTGAAAGCTAGATTAGGAATGCCAACCTCGAGAGCATAGAGATCATCTTTGTCGAAGGAGAGGATGCGGCTGGTATGCGAGATGTAGTAGCTTAGGAGCGCCAGTTCTGTCGCGTTCAGCATCTCGGAAGATTGCGAGTTAGAATGGTGCTGCTCATCGTTGCTGAAGCTAGGATAAGGGGATGGCGATCCAGAGGGGAAAGTGTTCGACGCCGGCGGCAGGGCATCGGACGATATCATCCCACTACCTGAAACAGGAGAAGTGAGGCTTAGGAGACGGGAGCCAGTTATATTGAAATGAGAGGTCGGCTCTAGATTTTGCCCCTCTGAGGCGTTGAGTACAGCTCGATTTTCAGGGTACTGGCAATGATGGTTGCCCGCCACACATCTGGAACAGTGCGGCATAACCTCATCACACTAGTCTTGGCGGTCAGAAAGGGTGTACATATGTGCAGAATTCTAACATACCTTCTTTCTTTGTTGCTTGCACCTAACACAACCATTTCTAGATTTCTCGTGCGCTCTTCGCGCTTTGAACTCGGAGGCAGGCAACATAACCGAACCTTGATCTGCAGGTACAGAGCCAAGGTCAACGTCAGTGTTGTCGTTGGGTGTCTCGAGACTCATGACTGGATATAAACACGGACTTTCATCGAGACTAACTAGAAGCGAACAATGTCGGGCACCCCATCTGCCTATCCATCGAGTGGCAGCGTAGAGATGACTCTGAAATCGGCGACGCAGCCGATGAAACTCAGCCCCAAGGCTCCGCCCCCGCATTCGTAATCTTGGCTGAGTGCAAATCGCTCAGATAATCTATCCATTGGCTCACCGGCTCCGGCACCAGAGTCGCTGACGTTAGCAAACCCCCAGCAGCCTGTTGCATGCGCTGCGCCTATTGCCAGGCCACTAGCGGTGTTAGAAATGAGCCTATGGGCATCCACGATGAGGAAAGGATGACCTGCAGGTAGATGCATGTGTTCATGTTTGTAGAATGTTGTTCGCGGACTAAGCTATGAACAAAAAGATTTTGCCAGTCATATTGTTCGACCACTCCTCTTAACACGCAAGGCACAGCATCCATCATGTGTATACCTCCCAGCTCTCACTTCATGAGTACCCTCACAGGTGACGAGCCTCAAGATAGGAAAATATGACTTGAAAGCCTGCAGTGGCATTTGCCGACAGAGTCAAGGCGTGGCCCGTACCTGGCTGCTGGTAGACGGACACATCGCTTGCAGCAGGGAAGAACTTCTGCAAGGCCTCGAGATCATAAGTGTTGCGGCAGTCGCCCCCGCAGACTGCGCCGTCGTATTCACCGAAAAAGAACTAAACATTTTTGTCAGCGCACGCCTTCATCGTTAAACGTCCAAGCTTGAAGTTCCTGAAGCAGCTTCTCTCGAGACTTTCACTCACCTGTACTGGCCCCTTGTATGTCGTCGCCGGCTGTGCGAGCGGAATGCCAGCAGAAAGAAGTTCCCCAACTGTGACGGTCTGCTTGATTGATTCGGCGTAGCGCAGCGTCTCAGGTGCAAAGGTCCCCTTCTGCAAGAAGATATGCTGGACGTTGCTCTCCGTCGCCTGCACCAGGTATCCTGACGAGCGGTCGCCAAAACGATGCGCGTCGTTAGCCGGCGCAAATTCGTACCCGAACTCGGACGTCTTCGTGTCGACCAGATGACTGCCCAGAATGAAGCCAGTCAGGATCGCGCCGTCGCTCAGCTCACCATACGACGACAGCAGGCCTATGGTGAGAATTGATCCGTAAGAATGGCCGACATGGACAATCTTGCTTGGCTTGTATGAGCGAATATCCGGATGGCTCCTGCCCGACTTGATCCGGGAAGACTCAATGAGTTTTCCACTGCGCGCCAGCTTCGTCAGCTCCTTAATGACCTCGACTTCCACGGGCGATTGCACAACTGTATACGCGTCTGGCTTTGTGGAGCCACCAGTGCCGATTCGGTCGTACGTGAGGATCGAGTAGCCTTGGCCAATAGCTGCGTCGACATAGCTATGCTGCTCTGGTTTGGAGCTGGCGTCCCAGTATCTGGAGGATTGGGTTTAGCTGTTATCTTCTCCATCTGCATTGCTGGTGGGCGGACTTACCTTTTGTCGAATGCAAGTCCGTGGCTGGCGATCTGCAGGATATTCGATTTGTTGCTTCCGGTAGGAACGCACAGCTGAGCTCTGATAGTGAACGCTTCGTGGACATCAATGGTGCCAGTGATGATTGCTGCACCGCTCGGGTGAGACCAGGTATAGATGTCCCACAGCCAGCCAATGGCGTCAATGTTGCTATCGACTCTGGACGTTTCGTAGCGGAAATTCGTGGCCGACACCTGAACCGGTACTTCCAGTTGAATGCATTGCTTGGACGGCCTACCCGCTGGTGTCGCTGAAACAGGTGCCAGAAGCAGCACAGCGACAGACAAGACGCTCAGCAGATTCGCCATGATGGGTCGTGCTTCGTGGTAGCTGGGCTTTGGATTGATAATACAGAGGTGCACTGGAACAGTGATAGAGAACGGAAGTAGTAGATGGTAATGCTTCTTGTTGAGTTGTCTAATTCACATGGGAGTCGCCGTGTTCTTATAAGCCACCTCGGGCTCTGCAGTGGTTGCGGACGATGCGAACTTCTTGCGTATGCGTCCTAGATCAGGACGCAGCTTATGTCACTTCCTGCATTGCGTATTCGCCTCAGTTGTGCAAGGATACCAGCTTTCCCGCTGTTGGGAAATGTAGATGCGACGATGGACGATTTGGAGTTGCAGAAGCGTATTCGCGTATGCATGATCCCTGTAAGAAGGCACCTTGGAGCGTATTCACCCCACAAGCCGACCTGACAGTAACGACGCGGCTCCACCACGCGCCTGAGTGAATCCAATAGGGCGGCCCATGGTCGCGATTGGGAATGTGAAGTGGCTAGCTCATCTGGCTAGCATCTGACAAATACGCTCCGACTGGAACAGAGCGACCCTATTATCAACAAAATGCCAGTTGCGGTAATCGCCGTCTGCGTAGCCCTGCCAAAGTTCCATCGCCCTAAGCAGTTAGTCCATACCAGTACCCTTGCTGGGGAAGGTCAGCTGGAAGGTGATGGACCGGCAGCTGTCTTTTTTCTGTTTTTCCATATTGACGGCTTCATCGCCAACGGCTGCAGAGATAGGACACAGCTCTCCAAAGAGCCCTCTATAGTAAAGCGTCTAGTCTAATTATCAAATTTCTTGGGCTGTTTAATAGTCAGCCATCAACGCCACACCTGGGGCTGATAAGCTAACTACTCTTCTTTCCGGTTAGCAGAACCCAATAGCTTATTCTACAACGACCACTCAGCATCTGTTCCGTCTTGGTTCAATGGGGACATTGGTTCGAGACCTTTGGCCGGGTCTCGGCGATAAATACAGGGGATAAATATAGGGGATGGGGTGGAAGCCTTTTTCTCCCTCTCCTTCCTTCCCTCACGCAATATATGTGCCATTCTTACGGCCAGGCTTCCAGCATTGAGTAGTCATGAAGAATCTCGTTTCTCTGGTGCTCGTGGCGCTAGCAGCGTCGGATAGTGTTTACGCCAGTCAATGCAAGCCAGATGCCAGCATATCGACAACAGAGACTTCGTCGACATCGACCGAGAGCAAGCCGACGATTGATAGTACGGAGTTGACGACTTTATCGACCTCGGTCCCAGAATCGACAACTGCTACGGACGAGTCAGGGACGACGACCTTGATCGTTTCAACCACGTCTGCCACAGAGGAGACACCCACAGAGACCAGCCCTACAGCAACATCCAGCGAGGCCGCCACAACGACAACAACATCCAGCCAGCCAGCTTGTACACCGGTTGTCCCGTGTGGTGGAAAGGGCACCTTCAACAGCTTGGGTGTTCGAAGCGTACGCACCGACGTGTCTTTCGAGACATGCGTTTCTCTCTGCGCACAGGACACTGGATGCACTCACTATAGGTATCAGCCTGATTCGTCTGCCGCTTACTACAAGATGTGTCAACTTCTTTCAACGACGGATGTGTTCAGGCCTGGTAATAGTGACAGTTGGCTGTGGTACACGAAAGATTGTAGTCTCGACACGTGTGTGTCTGACAGTATGTCCATGCCCTAGGTTATGTCTACTACCACAACAAATCAGGATGCTGACATGACCAGCCTAGCCTGAACACAGTTTTCACTCTCAGCCGCTTCGTCTGAAATAGTCGTTATAAGTTCTACCATAGAGACTTCTACGGTCACTTCAACAATCACCGCCTCTTCTGATGTGTGCGTTGAGGAAGGACCTTTTACTTCCTACGCTGTCATCTAAGTTGCGTTTTGAACTCCCAGTCTTTGTCGCTCTTTGTGTCCGGGTAAACCAGGATGCACTCACTACTTATGGAGATTAACTATCTCAGGGGGGAGACCACTGTGTCGGCATATTCAGGAGATTTCCTTCAACGTCCAACCCCGTAGCTTGCTCGGGGTCCCACCTATACAAGGGGCTGCACCCTGTCTGGCCTTGAATCTGTCTTGCCACAACTCAAGCCTATACTACACATCTATTACACCTTTAAGATTTCTCTGCAACGGCCTGTGCATTTTCCCCTCTAAGAAAGCGGTAGAACTGCCAAGAAGTCTAACTTACAGCCGTCAAGAATGGAATGGGCAGTTTTTTTAAGCTAAGAGCATGTACTCAGTGGACGTGGGAATGGGAAAATACCTTGTCTGGGTATCTGGAGAGCTATGGCGAGTATGACGTAGCTAGGTTGGCTATTCACGGGCTTCAACTTTATAACCTCGAAATGTCTGGGAAGAGGGCAGAGATAACCAGGGACTATACGGTATCTAAAATCGCTGAGCTGGGCGATATCAACTTTGGAAAAAGGCCAAATAGCTGGCGTTGCAATTGAGAGAGTTGAGGCTATCTCAGGCGACTGTTTCAAATGAGATTGGGAAGTCAGTTGTATGTGTTGAGCATGGAATCAGTAAATTTGATCTTATCTACAACTACATAGTACGATACATGGCCTTAATCACAAAGCGTTGAATATTTTATAAGCCAGCTAACTGCGTTGATTGAGTTTCTGTGTGCCCTCCTCCCGGAAATACCCAAAGACTGGGCCTGTCGCATGAGCGAGCTCCGCGATTCAAGCGGCGCCCTTCTGTGTCTTGAATTTGTTTTCCCGCAGTTGGCGTCCTGCAGCTGTCGTATGAGCTTGGCTTTAGAGAAGCTGGCTTGACCGGCGTCATCTCCCGCCATCATAGCCAGCATCTTCATGTACACTGATCCTGGAGAGATATATATGGCAAGCTGCTGGCCATTGATGCTAACACCGGCTCCCACAACCATAAGTGGTGTTGGTCTCAATGCTAGATTCAGCGCATAGCAGAACAAGTAGGCCCCCACCAATGCCGACAGCAACAAGATCCACGATGCCTGCAGCGTTGGTCATAACCATTTCCATCCTTCATAAGACGACATTGGCAGACAATCACTCGTTGGGGGGTCGATGTCCTGCCTGGTGTCGTTCCATGGACCTTTGGGGGGTGGGACGTTGGACCGCGGCTCGCCTATGCGCTCGAGGTAGAAGGCCAACCGCGATACCTGGGAATCCCGGTTGATTGAGAGAGTCACTGCTTTTCTGAGCTTCAGATGGTTGCAGTTATTTGATGCCGAACTCCATCCTTTGAATCGCCGTGGCGTGTTATGCCTTCAACACCTCGATTTCTTTCTTCCCGATTGCACCGAGCAGTTCCCACGCAAAGCTTAAGCGAATGGCTCAGCAATATCTCAAAGGGCTGTCGCAGTAAAGGCGTGTCTTAATCACCGAGGACAGAAGCCAGGGAATCCGATATGCTGAGGCCTTGTCTCACAAGAAACTTGGGACGAGGAAGCCGCCGACTTTTGGTGTTCAATGCAATGAGGATATGCGGAATTGGATCTGGGCCTTCCATTATCTCTCAAGTTTGTCAAGGGGTCCGCCACAGTAGCTAGAAGCAGACTTAAAGCGTGAAACGATGGCGTGCTACCTGCGCGACGCTCCGGTGGCTGAGCCATTCAGAACTTACTGTACTTGGACGTCTACGTCTAGATCAAAGACGAGTCGAACCACCTTGGCGCCTCGTCTAATTGGTGCATCGAGGAGAAGCGATTGACGGCGAAGAGAGCCGCATGCAACCAAGCCCCCCAGCTACACAGAGAGGAGGATTGGGATAGCTCGTGATAGGTCACCGGCTGCTTTGTTGGGGAAGGCCGTGTTGGGGGTGTTAACACCGTCATGCCAGCTGTGATTTTGGCGCCAAAGGTCGAGCAGGCGTACCGGCGGCGAGTGCTAGCTTCACGAGATCCCGGACAAACGCCGCAAGCTGTTTACACGGACCGCTGTCGCTTGTATGAGCTCATGAGAAAAGACGTGGTCAAATGTCGTTTCATCTTGCTCAGTATGATTTCGGATGGCCATTTATCCAGGGGAGGCAAGCCATGAGTTGGAAAGTTAGAATTCATCACAATGTCAACGCATCCAGTCCAGTCTTAGCCTAGTCTGGTATAATACAAAAAGAGCCGCCGTTGTGCGCGTGAGTCCGGGGACTTTGCCTCCCCTTTTGCTCCATGCTGCCCCCCTAGACTGTGGCAAAGACATTGACGCCCGGGGTTTAGTCTCTTCAGGGTGAATAGAGTAAAGGAGTGACCTCAGTTAGTTTGAATAGCCACGGCCCAATAGAGAGACATCCCCGGCATTGCGACATGGTGAGCGGTGGAGAATATCCGAAGGAAAGCTGGAGCTCATCTGTAACGGTGAGGGTGTAGTCAATGCGGAGATGCCTAATCGGTAACTCCGCCCACCGAACCCGCCTTTTCCTCCGCAACCCCGACCAACAGCTTGGCGGGACCTCAGGGGCACAGCCCCGGAACGAGTCATTTTGATTCCCCGGAATCTAGGATCCGGGGAGATCGTCTGGGGGTTTTCGGGTTTTGGTACGAAGTGAGGCCGATATATGGATACGCGAAAGCCTGCTCTGTGGGGAAGTCCCCCAGATTGGCTGCCGCTTAGAATTTAGGCGATGACATTGGTTACTCACGCGGAGGGAAACAGGAAAGGGAGGACCTAGACGGCTGTATTCTCGGCCGTACTTTACGCGCTATCTAGTTGTGTGGGTGTGCTGTAGGTTTCAATCAAGCTGGGGATGGTGGTCTGGCCCATCACAGTCGCTGTGTCCCTCGTCGATATAAGAATCCCGACTTATCACTCCCCGTTGAAATGGCTTCTTCTATTCATTACATCTTGTCTGTCTGATTAAACAGGTAGACCCAAAAGGCCTCCAAGAGCCACAACCTAGCAAACACCATGGCTCCCCTCGAAAACCAGACCGACGACGACGGCCGCAAGGCTTCCGTCACCCTCCAGACGGCCCCAGATGTCGAGCACATCGAGGCCCCAGTCACATGGAAGGCCTACTTGCTTTGTGCCTTTGCCTCCTTTGGCGGTATCTTCTTTGGCTATGACTCTGGATACATCAACGGCGTTCTTGGCTCCGAAATCTTTATCAAGGCTGTTGAAGGCCCGGATGCTGAAACCCTTGGCGAGAGCTACACGTCCCTCATCGTCTCGATCCTCTCTTGTGGTACCTTCTTCGGCGCTGTCATTGCCGGCGATGTCGCAGACTGGATGGGGCGAAAGTGGACTGTCATCCTTGGCTGTGGCATCTACATGATTGGTGTAGCGATACAGATGATTACTGGTGAGGGCGATGCTCTAGGTGCTATTGTCGCTGGACGCCTCATTGCTGGTCTTGGGGTTGGCTTCGAATCGGCAGTCGTCATCCTGTATATGTCAGAAATTGTAAGTTACCAGTCTGGTGAATGTCTCTGATCTTCCGCTGATTGGTGTTGTGTGTAGTGTCCCCGCAAGGTCCGTGGCTCTCTTGTCGCCGGCTATCAGTTCTGCATTACTGTTGGTATCATGCTTGCCTCTATTGTTGTCTATGCCACGAAGGGTCTCTCTGATAAGAACGCCTACCGCATCCCGATCGCCGTTCAGTTTCCCTGGGCCGTTATCCTTGGCGGTGGCCTGATGTTTCTTCCTGACTCGCCCCGCTATTTTGTCAAAAAGGGCAAGCTTGAAGCTGCCTTGGATGCCCTAGCCCGGGTTCGTGGTCAACCTAAGGATTCGAGATATATCCAGAGCGAGCTGGCTGAAATTGTTGCCAATGAAGAGTATGAGAGAGCCCTTATTCCCACTAGTTCCTGGTTTGGTAGCTGGGCTAGCTGCTTTAAGGGCAGTATATCATCTCCTAACTCCAACCTCCGCCGGACCATTCTTGGGACTTCAATGCAGATGATGCAGCAATGGTAGGCCACCTTATCTAGACCTTAGTACATCTTGTACATCTTGTGCTATTATACTGACTACTCTATTAGGACCGGTGTTAACTTTATCTTCTATTATTCCACTCCTTTCCTTCAGTCAACTGGTGCTATTAAGAACTCTTTTCTTATCTCTTTGATCTTTACCCTTGTCAATGTTTGTTCAACCCCTCTATCTTTCTGGACTATTGACCGTTTTGGTCGTCGATTCGTCCTTATCCTAGGAGCTCTTGGCATGCTCATCTGCCAATTCCTTGTCGCCATCATTGGCGTGACTGTTGGCTTCAACCACACTCACACAGCTGCGAATGGTCAGCCCATCGCCGATAACATCTCGGCTGTTAACGCGCAAATCGCTTTTATTGCCATCTTTATCTTCTTCTTTGCCTCTACCTGGGGACCTGGCGCGTGGGTTGTTGTCGGCGAAATCTTCCCTCTCCCTATTCGCTCACGCGGTGTTGGTCTCTCAGTAGCTTCAAATTGGCTATGGAATACGATTATCGCCGTTGTTACACCCTACATGGTTGGTGAGCAGAGAGGGAATATGAAGTCATCAGTGTTTTTCGTTTGGGGCGGCCTTTGTACCTGCGCGTTGGTCTATTCATACTTTTTAGTTCCTGAGACGAAGGGCCTATCACTTGAGCAGGTGGATAGGATGATGGAGGAAACCACACCCCGCCAGTCAGCTAAGTGGAAGCCCCATTCGACGTTCGCCAGCACGATGGGTAACGATGGTTTTCAGGAGAAGTCGGAGGTTGAGCATGTTGGACACCGTGACTCTACTGTCTAGGTGAACAACCTAATTGCTACCGCTACTGAATAAAAGCTAGCCAATGTACAACTAGATACCTTAGTAACTAAGACCAGTGAACAACGTGCCTGGAATTAAATGATAGGGTTGACCTGGCAGTGAACAACACGGCTTGTTTCAAGCTGATATATCGATGGCACAGTTTTCTCTGCATCTCTTTGGGTGCTGCTCGCTTTATAGACTTGTTGTTTATGATAGTTTTTTGTGTTATCTCCGTATATATCAAGACTCCTTTTTACATGGAATCTTTCACGTTAGACAACGTGGTCTTGTGCCTCTTGCCTTCACCCTTTTGTCAACGATCATATGGAGCCCTTTGTACAGCTATTCTGTAGCATTCTATAGGCCACCACAACATGCCCTTTTCGTGACCACTGCTAAGTACTTGCTCATGCTTACTAAAGCTGTCTCGCGTCGGCCTAGATGGTAGCAGGGATAATGGCCTGAGTTCTGAGGGCCGAAAGCCCGCCAGTGCCACAGCCGAGATGTCCGGCACCAACTTCTCGTCCACGACGGAGTGGAGGATGGTGGAGAAAATAGGATTGCGGAAGCTGTGATGGGCGCTCCGAAATATGCAGATTAGATTGATAGCCAAGCCGACTCGCTTCTGAGAGGTGTGTAACGACGTGATAAGTTAGGGGTCAAAACAACCCAGGGAATCACCCTCAACTTTAGGGCCATGAATCCGGCCACTGCTAAAGAAAGTGGTTCAAGCTTAAGAGAGCACGAGACTATATTAACAAGAACTCTGTTACAACTGATCGTTCCGTTGATATGCCAAGTTGTTACACCTCATAAAGCAACACATTTCGTGTCACAAGTTACTGTCAATATTTGAACATCCATTTGAATACTTAGTGATGAGATGGGCGACTTTGTATCCAGCTGCTATATCATCCATGCACGGGGTAACCCGGTTGATCCAATCCATGGAGATAATTTTTGCCCAGCCGGGGCATGTCAGTTGTCTTCTCATCTTCTTTCACATTATAGGTATCAAAGATAGCAGCTTGGTGTAGATTCTGCTGCGGCAAGCGGATACTCGGGGTGGTAACATTGAGGAGAAATTTGTCTATAGTATCTATTCGTCATTAAAAAAAGGGAACATGAGAGTTTCAAGCAGCCTTTTCGTTCGAAATTTTAGGCTAGTCCCGTGTTACAAACATTTTCCATCTCGCGATACTGGCATCAATCATGAAACACATCGATTACGCAAAGTATTTACCTAGCACAAAACGCTCGGTGCCCTGATTGCATGAAATATTGAAAGACTTATCCTCTAACTTCTAGAAACGAGCTTGCTTCTCTCACAGCTTTAGGTAACGGAACCATGAGAGCAGCCCGCATGTGGTAAATGTTTAGGCACACTGGCCACTGCCAGGATCAGCGCTACGGGTGAAGACCCAATGGTCTGTTTATGAAGTTTCTTCGGGTAGTTCAGGAAAGGGAGTCGTCTTTAATATAGATGGCAGCTCTGTTGAGATGGACGAATGGCATGCTACTGGTATGGAATGGCTCGCTGAACATTCTTCGACGGCTTTCTTTGGAAACTGAGGCTCTTTATACTATTTATTCCTGGCGAAGTATCCTTTTAGCTTAGCGATAACCCCATTCTTGTCCCAACAATTGCCCTCGATAACCTCTGTCATCAAGAGAGCAAATCCACTTTGAAAACACCTAATAATAGCCGATGAAATTAGGCTGTTAAGAATCTTTTTTTAGCCCCCTTGCGTGTGCCGTTGAGTAGCTGTATCCAACTCGAAGTAAACAGTGTCTGAGTCCCAGCTACGAGAGTTGCAGGGTGAGTTAAAAGCCAAATTTCTCTATTATAACCGCGTTAATTTATCTACAGATATTCTAAGAATACGTTATACATGCGCTTGCTCTCTTGTGTGTGCCCTTTTGTTGATATTTACTAATTCGACATTGCTCTTATTGCCCCTTTTATCGAAGTTCCACGTGCTATGGGCTATAACATCAGGCGAATCCGATTGCCGACGCATAGACTGTCCACCTTCAGCACCGTCGTTCCCGCTGGGATATGACATCTCATCAAAATCTTCAAACCAGTCTTGGCCTTGTCGGCGGGATGGGGGCGGTCTGATGGGTTGTGCAGAGGCCATTGAGCTGCCTTCGTATATATCTTTGGGGGTTCGGCGGAGATATGGCCGTAACGATGGAAGGCAAGCGACGATCAGGCCAATATATGCATCTAGAGCACTCCAGAGTTCTGAATAGCACTTTGTGTCAGATCATAAATCATGAGAGCGTTTATCACTCCTAGGATATCGCAAGGCCTTACCGACGAGCGTGATCGATCGAAAGTCGCCCACATTACTCAACTGGATTGTCAGGAACCGCGTCAATGAGAAGGCTATATCGATCAAGCCAAGAAGAAAGACACTATAGACAGCCACTTTCACTCGCATGGCCATGTTCAACTTATAAATGATCAGGAAAGGTAGGGCGAAGACTGGGAGGATGTTAGCTCAGCCTAGGCAGGTTTGTGTACGTGCTGGTCGTGCACCACGCCATGGTGTGGCAAGCATGATAGTGTTGCAAAATACAGCACTTACGCAGGAGACTGCCAAAGAAGTGCATTGCCCAGGTAATTTGGAATACAGTGGCTATTACGCCGCCATCACACATGCGCTCCGGCTTGGTTATGGACCTTAAAAATATTGTCAGAATTTGAGTTTTAAATCAAGTGCTGAGGAGAAAATTGACTCACCAGTTTCTGTCAATGGGAAAGCAGAGGAATAGCACCAACGATATCGACGCGACATATGCTGCCGCGCAGTAGCCAATCGTTGCCCATAGCACGATCCTGCGCTTCCTCATAAATATAGGAAACAATTTCAGGTAGACAGCGAGGATAGACGCTTTGCAGAGGTAAAACGTCGAGTAGAAGGGTATACTAGCTGCCCACATCATCTAGAACCATTCACACCGTCAGCACGAAGAATGGGCGTGAGAGCCGATGGAACTAATGGAAGGGTGGCTTACCTTCAATACATATTCGAGCGTTTCATCATCAGCTTTATAATTCACGAGCGTATAATCGAGATCAGCTCTAAGGATTCCATTGACGTAGAAGACGATGTCAAAGGAGGCTGTCAAACAAGCGGCACACCATGCCGCGATCATCAGCAGATCGCCATCTAGGAGCCTCTTCCTTTGGATCTTCAGTCGTAGGTAGATGCGCGCAGCAACGAGCAGCGCTGCAGTGACAATGAGTGTGTAGATCACGGCCTAGACATCACAATCAGTCTTGCGCTAGAGACATGGGCTCAGCTCATTCCCAAGGCCAACGGCATCTAGTATTCTAGTGCGCACAAGGGGCAGAGATCAATGAAACACTCACCAGCACGGCTGGGCCGGACGGATTTAGCACCATGATGATGGTGAACAAAGGCTGGAAATCAACCAGACATCTCAGGAACGGTCGAGAAGGGGGGGCCCTGCTTGGAATCAACGAGCTGTTTAACTAGTCTATCTTGGGATAAAATGCTGAATATCAAAGGAGAAAGGCTATTCGGGAGTGTGCGGGTCACATTCCTCGCCACACCATGGTAACTACGTTGCTGGGTGAGACATCATTCCCACAGTGACATTCCACAGTCTTTCCAGAACGGTCTAGATCCCCCGTGGCGACGGCAGTGCGCCAGTCCATAGAGTCAGTTCATCACTAAGCGCGGATGACTCCGTTAGGTCCAACTCGACCGTAGACCCTATCTTTGCCTGCATTTCGTGATCTTTGAGAATAGCGGAAACACGTGGAGTAAAGATAGGTCTATAATAATCAATGAATTAATTGATCTCTAGCCTCTCAATTCAAACCTCAGCGAGGAATATATATAGCTAGCATAAATGGAGCACGCCCCAATATATGCTTCTAAGCTACGGACTAGCGACTCCCTCGCGGGTTCCACGCTCTCCCACTTCTGGCTCGTTATAGTGCTTAAGCTGAACCTAGAGGGACTGAAGAATCTGATGAGGTTGTGAGTGTGTAGCATCTATACATACTGTCCTAGAGCTATCGTTAAGTGTGCCAATCTCACTCACTGAGCCGCCCATCTGAGTAAGTATACACTATTCTTAAGCTATCCAGGCCTGGCATACACACAATTTAGAGAAAGCCTAATAAAATGAAAATGATGGCTTCCTACTTCTTTACAGCTTGTGGTATATCTCACCTATATAGATTCTTTACGCCGATTCCAGTACTAGATGTCGTTCCAGCATCTACGGGGAGAATAACACCCGTTATCCATCTAGCCTCATCCCCTGCAAGCAATCGAATGGCAGCGCCGACATCCCATGCATTTCCCTCTGTCTTTAGTAGACTTCGCTCCTTGCGGGCAGCGCGCTCGCTGTCTTCCATCCCAGAGCCACCACCATACACCATCGGCGTGTACACCATACCTATTTCCTGAGTCAACCTCCGAGAGGCGGATGGGAGACCGTCCTGACTTACCTGGACACACGCAGTTGACGCGAATCCGATCTGTGGCATGATTGGAAGCCATTGCGCGAGTCATATTGACGATGGCACCCTTGCTAGTAGGATAGAGAATGCTTGGGGTACCGCCACGGAGCCCAGCAACGCTGCTCATGTTCACAATGCTACCAGCCCACTGGCCCTCATTTGCTGCCATCTTGGGGATGCAGACCTTTGCCATCCGAATCATGGATGCAACGTTGACTTCCAACCCCTTCATGAAGCGCTCCATGTCCACCTCCACAGCGGTACCTTCTGGTCCGAAGATTCCGACGTTATTGACAAGTATGTCCAGGCGCCCGTATTTGCCAATAGTCGTGTCGACGATGCGCTGACAATCCTCAGCTACGGTCACGTTTCCTTGCACTGCGAGAGCAGCGCCGAGCCCTTCGCTCTCGATCATGTCGACTGTATGCTGTGCTAGGTCTTCCTTTAAATCCACGCAAACAACCGAGCAGCCTGCCTCGGCCAACAACACAGCTGCAGCGCGTCCGTTGCCGACGCCGCCGGGTAGAGCTCCAGCACCGGTGACAATGGCAACCCGGTTCTTAAGGGAGCGGGTAGGACGGGTAAGCTCTGCCATACTGGGGGTTGGATGTTATTTCTTGATAATTGTGCGAGGGTATGTAGCTTGAGAGCGGGATCGAAGGGTCAGGCTTGACGTGAGCACTGAGGCGACGAGGCCTTGTGGAGTTTTGGGGTTTGGCTCGGCGACCTCGCCCCTAACTACCCAAGATCATCCCTGCGCCAAGGACCCAACGTCTACCGGGTTTCACTCGTGATTCAAGCCACGTTACGGCCTGAGTTTCGGCGCCGACATGGTGATGAATTTCTACAATTCTTGGATGGGCCGCCGAAAATGGGCAATTCGGCGCCGAGCGTGATCCAGCGGCCTCTTCTCCACCTTTCGGCGCCGAATTCTCCTGGACATCGCCGGCTGCTGGCGGAGCTTAGCTGTCCGGTTGGGTGCAACCTTCTGAATGGGAGAGCACACATCCAAGATTCCAGACTTTCCATGCCCGGCAGACGATGACTATAACTCCTCTATTCTTCGAGTGAGAAAATCATCAAGTGCAAGGTCAACCAACCCTCATCCTCCACTTCTCCCTACTGCATTTGTTCGAACTGCACGGTTACACATAACATGCCTTCATCGACAAACGGACTCGGAACTGTCGCAGATGGCGTATCCAACGGCGTCGCCAAAGGCATTGCCAAGGCTGTGCCCAATGGCCCCTCCTTCAATGGATACACCAACGGCGTCTCTGCTGGTATCACCAGTAGAGTAGATCAGGCGAGCGGGAAGGAATACAAGATTAGGGACACCCTCATGGGGACGAAGCGCCCAGTCAAGGTCGTGTTCCTTGGCATGGGCGCTGCTGGAATTGACTTTTCTCACGCCCTTCTGCATCGAGGCCAGAATGTTGACCTTACCGTCTATGAAAAGAACTCGGACCTAGGCGGCACTTGGCTGGAGAATCGATACCCCGGCTGTGCTTGCGACATCCCCAGCGTTTCTTACCAGTACACGTGGCAACGCAAGCCAGATTGGTCCAAGTACTATTCTGGCAGCAAGGAAATCCATCAGTATCTCAAGGACATTGCCTCCTCCCACCAACTCGAGCGGTTCGTCAAGTATAGACACAAGGTTGTCGGAGCAGAATGGATCGACGAGCAGGCTCAGTGGAAGATCACGGTCCGGCGTCTGGACGATAGCACAACCTTTGTTGACTATGCCGACTTCTTCCTCAACGGCGGCGGCCACCTCAACACGTGGAAGTGGCCCGATGTCCGCGGCCTGCACGACTTCCAGGGCCCCAAGCTTCACAGCGCTGACTGGGATGAGTCAGTCGACCTGGCCGATAAGAGAGTCCTTGTAATCGGTATTGGTAGCTCTGGGGTCCAGATCGTACCCGCCATCCTTGATAAGGTCAAATCTCTTTACGTGGTTGCTAGATCCCCTACGTGGATCACCGCCGGCTTCGCCCCCAAGTACGCGGGCCCCAACAGCAACAACTTTGACTACTCAGAGGAGACGAGGAAACGCTTCCGTGAGGACCCCAAATTCTACCTCGCTTACTGTAAAGCCATTGAGTCCGAGCTCACTTTACGCTTCCGCATGGTGCTCAATGACTCCCCCGAAGCGCTTCAAGCGAGGGAATTTTCCACCACGGAGATGCAGCGCAAGCTGGCAGAAAAGCCGGAACTTGCCGAGAAGCTCATGCCGAAAGACTTTGGCATTGGTTGTCGACGACCGACGCCTGGTAATGGCTTTCTCGAGGCTCTCTGCCATAAAAAGACCACCGTCTTGACCGAGAACATCCAGATCCTCACCCAGACTGGTTTTGTCACAGCTCAGGGAGAGCATAGCGAGGTCGATGTTGTCATTTGTGCCACAGGCTTTGACACCACATTCCGTCCTTCATTCCCTCTTCTTGCCAATCACCGAAATGTTCAAGACGACTTCCAAACTGGCGATACCGTTGGATACCTTGGTCTCAGTCTTCCCGAGGTGCCCAACTACTTCAACTACAGCGGCCCATATGGTCCTCTAGGCCACGGCTCTGCTATTCCCATGATTGAGGCTTTCACCAAATACATCCTGCAAGTGATTGGGAAATGCCAAGTTGAGGACATCCAAAAGATCCAGGTCAAGAAGACTGCGGCAGAGCAGTTCACTCGTCATGCTGACCTATATCTCAAGCGGACTGCGTGGACGGGTCCCTGCAACTCATGGTTCAAAGCTGGCGACAAGGCCCGCAAGCCTGTCTTGTGGCCTGGATCCCGAATTCACTACTTGACCGTACTTGAGAGCCCGAGGTGGGAGGACTATGAGATGGAATATCAATCGGGGAACATCTTTAATTATCTTGGCGATGGTTTCCATACCCGAGAATATGATGGGAGCGACTTGACTTGGTATTATGGTCTGTTGGATGAGAAGGACGAGCAGCCAACGACACTTCCTGACCCTGTGTTCTAGTTGGTAGTCTTTGAAATTGAATAGGAGCTCATTTCTGTTGTAATTCATCCCTCCTTAAAGACCAGGGCAGCTTGTCATACTTGTCCTACTAATATGCAACTTCTGTGCAAATATAAGACATCGCCGAATTGCGATCACATCTGAGTTTGAGTTCTTATAGCTCTAAATCAACATTTCAATATATGGACACGGTTCTCGGGGAGTAAAGCTCGACTACAAAGTTTGGGGGAAACCGGTAGAAGTTGGCGGGACCAACATATATAAAAACCCACCGAAAGATTGTCCCGAATGGATCAATTATAACAGCTTTTCTGTATGTCAAATGACGCGTAGCAATTGTTGCAACGAATATCAAGAAAATGTGTGTCTAGGATCACCAAGTCTTCAACGTCCAGCCGCGCCCAATCAATTGTGTAGCGACGCACGAACATCAACCCGTAACGACTAGCTAGACTATGTACGCTTCGTTTCTCGGCCCAGTTCTGCAGTTCCGAGGTCCGACTTGACGAGATGATGCAAAATACCAACAGGAGATTAGCAGTGGGAAGCTAATTGTGAGGCACAGACGTCCTGGACTTGCGAATTCGGTCATGAATGGGTTACACAGATTGAAAATACTTTGCTCGGCATTACTAAATGCCTAAGGTGGTCAAATCCGCCAGGGACGGGTTGGCGGGATCGCGATATGATGGCTACCTAGACTGACTACCCCTCCTCACTTCGGCGCCGACACCACATGTCCCTGCAGCTCTAGTTCGTCGTCATTCGGCGCCGATGAGAGTCCAGCCTCCGGATGAATCCACTCGGAACTAGAAGAGGCCTATGGTATCGATATGCATCATGTGAGAGTAGCACGCTAAGCCGAGCCCAGGATAACAGCAGAATGAAGCTTTGATAGTCGAAGTGGTGTTTCATCTTTTGGCATACCGCTGCTTATTTTGCAATGAAGTCTCTATATACCGTTGGATCTCACAGGAAAAGCAGGAGCGGTAAGCCCCCTTCATCCAAACAAGATGGCAAACCAGCCTAAGAGTTGGTCTGGAGATGGAAGAAATCCCAGGCGTACTCGCGTGACCAGAGCTTACGATGAGTGCCGCAAAGGAAGAACACGATGCGATACCAAAAAGCCGAGATGTACCTCTTGCTCGTCCTCCAACCGCGCTTGCGCATGGGGTCCCCCAACACGGAAGCGAGGGCTTCCCACTAGGTACGTCAGAGCGATCGAGAGTTTACTTGGGCTTATGCTGCATTCCTGTGAGGATGGCGAAGAACTAGCTCTGGGGCTGTTTCGTGGAGAGGATATTTTTCCATCTGTACAGACTGACGACTCTATTTCTGTTGTCGACTCTCTTGCCGATTCCTGGCGGGAAAGCACACCTTTTGCATATATTGAATCGCTCTTATGGGCTATAGAAGCCGGCTCTGAGGTTCGGCATTCAACACGACATATGCAGGACGGCCTCAGGTCAGGTTTTGCGCGCAGTCTGTCGAACCTAGGAATCCACCGACCCGCCTCGACATATCACAAAACCGACACTTTTCTAGACAAGCAACTCCATGACCAAGCCGTACCTTACACACCATCACCCACCGCCAAATATTCGACCATTCAAACTGAATTCTTACCTCACTCTTGGTCATATGCGATATCAAACGACGAATATCCACTTGCTCAGAACGTTACCTCCCTTAGCACTGTTGAAAACTCGGGCTCATGTCCTGGGTGCCCTCCAACTGAATTTCTCAATCAGTACAACCTGCTTGAGTCATTCAACGATCAAAGCTTTTAGCCCTGTGTGACGCGTGGATCATTTGGGGGTATGAAAGTCTACAGGTGTTGGAAAGTCCCATTTCCTGGTCAAAGAGGGCACTCTCCAAATAATCACCTTCAGTCATGTGGAGGACGTCAAGGTGATAGACTACTGGAGTTAGCTAGCTCTTAATCCTTCTGTTAATGATAAAGTTCCATCCATGTGGTTAGTTGATGTGTGGAGGACCGGGCATTACATGCCTAGTTGGTAGCGTGAATGGCTCAAATGAACCAAGAGTACCACTCCCGCGTCCCGTGGGAGATGACAATACCAACCAAAGTCCTCGGAAATCTGACTGGCGATATTTCACTACTGAGGCGAGATTTGGTTGTGCGTGCCTTGACGCAGCACTCATCTAGTGTTTACTAATGCAGCCTTGTTACATTAAGGACCTTAACACAGCCTCTCTCAATACCCGAATTGACAGGTCTGGTCTACTAGTACTTCTACTTGTCAATGGGGCGTACATCACACATTACTCCTACGTCGCTCAGTCCTTTTGTCTTCTTACGAGTTTAAAGCAAATATGGTCCGGTTTACTAACTTGAAGCCCTTATAGTTACAAGTGAACCGGTCTTCCATTGGTTACCTCGTAGATCTCATACTCGACTGCCTCCGTCCCATCGTCTCCCCGCCACCAGTGCCCACGACCGATGAACATACTCGTCGTCATCCACTGAAACTTCTCGCCTATAAATCAGGGCATGTAAGCTCGAATACGCAGGGAGTCGATGAGTGTAGAGCCGGCTTACTGCTTGTCTCGAAGTTCGGCTGAGACCACCAGTGATGGTCGCCGCCCTTGGTTGTTTTAGCGTCCGGAGAGAAGGATTGGAACAAGGCGGCATGTTCGTCTAGCACTAGATAGCCAGTATACTGAATGAAGAAGCCTTCGTCATCCTTCGTAGTACCGTGGGTGCGCACGTCAAGATGGGCAATGCCGGTGACCTCGTCGACGAGAAGCCAGTCGCTTCCTCCCGGAAACAATTCAACATCAAGGCCTTCCGCTTTCGTGTCTGGTAGCCCCCTCAGAAAGCCGCCTGTCAAAGGCGCCAACTGTCGTACAGCGCCGCCGCGGTGCTTGCCGGCGACGCCGCCCTTCAGGCTCATGTGAGCGCGGAGATTGAGCAAATGGGTCAGCTTGGGAGGAGTCGGAGGAGACGCCATCGCAAAAGGTATAGGGTAGTGGAGTAAATCGAAGTACGAGCTTGAGAAGGGAGGCAAAAAGACAAAATGATGTGATAAGGAAATGTGAGTGTCCTTGCTTGTAGGTTTGGTCACCAGATGAGATGGCCTGGCGGATTTATGTAGCGGTTCGTAGCTGGGCGGGATAAGTAAATATAGACGGCAGAGTTCAGACTTCCTCCTCTCACCCCGTTTCCCGTTTCCCCAGCTTTGGAAGTCTCGGATCCCCGATCCGGTAGTCTACGCGATCCTCAATGCGGGGAAATGATCGAGGAGCATGAACTTCGGCGCCGAGCGGTCACCAGAAGTTAGTCTAAGTTCTGCACCGAGCGAGTCATTCGCGGGGTAAGCGGAGGACGGAGGTGGAGGACAGTATGTACACGGATCCCCCGAGTAGCCCCTAGCGATCTTTGACACCGTGACCACTCAAGCTTCGGGCTTTAATAGTAACTACTGCTCTGTTCTTGACTTGCATCAACTTCCCCTGTTCTTCAATTTATTGTTCGTTCCCCCCTCGCCTTCCACCGACCTTGTTAGCATCATCTCAAGACAACATATCCGACGCAATGAGCTTGTTTGCATCCGCAGCTGTTCCCGCGTTGAAGTGCCCACCCGGCACAAAGGTGTTCCTCCTAAATCTGGGCATTTTGCGTGCCGACGAGGGTTGGTGAGTTTCGATTCTCCTTTCCTTTTGTCCCTCTCCCTACAGGCTAATTCCCTATATCATGTCGTAATGAACCTGCGGCTGATGATGTCTTGTCCATTAGGTTCCTTCGTGGCGCCAATGCCTCATCTGGGAGCAACCCCAATCCTGAGAACAAGACCAGAGACCTTATTTCCCTTGCGGTCCTTATCGACCATCCTGAGGATGGGTTGTTGCTGTTCGAAACTGGGTGTGCTGAAGATCTGGAGGTGGTACGTCGCCTGTGTTCACAGTACACACCTTCCGTCTTTCGACTGAGATGCTGACCACAACATTCTCGACAGAAATGGGGAGCACCGCTTACCGACGTATTCCCACGTGTGATATACAATGAAGAGCACAAACTTCCCAACGCAATCAAGGCTTGTGGATACGACATCAAAAATGTAAAAGCCGTCATCTTTGGTCATCTCCATCTCGATCATGCTGGAGGCTTGGAGCACTTTCTTGGCACCGACGTCCCCAGTAAGTCAACATTACTCTCATCTAATGAGGCTATCCTCTTGTGTTTGGAATGCGGCAGCTGACATGAATATTGTCTTTTAGTCTATGTCCACGAGGAGGAGTTCAAACATGCGTGCTGGGCTGCGGCGACTGGTGCCGATGCTGCTCTGTACCTGGCCGATTACCTTAGCCTGGATAAACTGAACTGGAAAACCTTCTCGGATACACACGTCGATCTCTTTCAAGGCATCACCCTCCACCTCGCCGCAGGCCATACCCCTGGATTGTGCATAATGCAGGTGAATCTGGACAAGGACGGTACCTTCATCTTCACGACAGACCACTACCACGTCAAAGAGAACCACACTACGCGTCACCCACAGGGTTGGCTGGCACGAGAGCACAATGCTTGGATCCGCTCGTCTGAGATGGTGGAGCGCTTACAGCGTCTCTTTAAGGCCACGCTTGTCTACGGTCATGATCTGGAGGTGGCGGACGCACTTATCAAAGCGAAGCCGTACTATGAATAACGTAGTCTACTTCGTTCTTAGTCAGGAGCAAATAATGAAAATAAGAAAAAACCTCGCCAGTTGTAGTTGATTTCAGCCAATAACCATGTGTGACTCAATTACGTTTTTGTCACTTATTTGTAATTGCGTAGAGTTACGACCGACTGGTGTAAGATACCTCTCATCTGTCAGCCTGACAAATCTTCATCGTCTACACAATGTAGCTTCTTACGCTTCTAAAAACAATTAAGACGGACAGGCATTCATTGGTGGTATTGTGCAGCCAGCCTGTCAAGTGTTAGGAAGATAACAATGTCAAATAAAGTCTCAATATTGCAACAGCCAATTCAGACAGAACAAATTAATTCTGAGCTATATCGATATATTACAAAGATTTTCATAACCCTAGCAGCTGTGATACAACCTTCTTTCCATATACCAGTCTTATAGCGATAGCTGATTGCGCATCAAGATCTGGTGCAAGGTTTTCCCCCGTCCTCAACCCTGTCCGGGACGACTTCAATGTGCTGTGTTCAGTTTCAGTCAGCATTGAGAGGGCATTTGATCGGTAGTCCATCTTACCTCACCCGGTGGCTTTTCAAGATAATTGGAGCTACCAGCACTGTTCACATAGAAGTCATCTTCTCCGAAAAGCGACGCGATCTCCTCGAGCGACAATCCCTTAGTCTCTGGAAGGCGCCAGACAACTGGCAAGCCACAAGCAGGGACAATGATGAAGACCAGATAGAACTTCCATCCAATGTTCGCGAAGGCCGTTGCGGCGGATTGAGTGAGAACTTTTCAACGGTTTAACATCTGACTGAGTGTATCACAAACAGCAGAGGGCTCTGGTACTTACTCAACGTCACGGCAAAAAGCGCGCCGACAGATGCAGCAACACCTTGAGAGCGCATCTGGGTAGGGAAAATCTCAGAGCAATAAACAAAGGATACTGCGTCGATGCAGGTTGCATAGAAAGTGACCCAGCAGAACAGCATGACAATGCACATGGTCTTGCCTGCCGTGTTGTCCGACGTTGCGTAGTTCGAAAAGAGGGCGACAAAGATTGAAAGCGTGCAGACAAGGCCAGTCTAAAAAGATCAGCGTCAAGTTAACCCTGCCTGAGTTGCGTACCAAAACTTACAATACCAATAAGGAGAAGCCTGACACGGCCAACGCGGTCCACAATCAAGCTGGACAAGACGTTCAAGGCGGATGCCCAAGACAGGTAGACGGCATATAGCAAGAGGGGACGATAACCAGTCTGACCAATACTCTCCCATAACATTATCTATGTCACGTGTGAGATGGCACGAAAGCGGACGCAAGGCAAGGGCATCCATACCTGGTAGTTGTTCACAACTAAAATTCCCGTGCATTGGGTAATGAACCTGGGGCACGTCAGTCAACTGCACCATAAGGAGGCAGGGTAGGGAAACACACTGAACGAAAATGCCCATGAAGAATCGTTTTTGGTTGGGGTTTGTCTTGAGAAGCTTGATGATGTTTTCGTTTCCGGAATGCATCTCTAGCTGCTGGGAAATCTGAGCGAACTCTCTATGCGCCAAGTCATGGTCTGTCTCCCCAGGCTGCCTGTGCAGCCGCTCGAGAGTCTGAAGTGCTGCGTTTCGTTTTCCCTTCATCATGAGCCAACGAGGCGATTCTGGAATCCAAGGGCTCGCGAGACCGAGTATGCCAGGCGCAACAGCTACGAAGGAAAAAGAGATATTAGTCGGCTTTAAAGGCATGGGGATTTGAGAACTTCATGTACCTTGGAGCGCGAGGCAAACACGCCATTGCACTTGTGGGTGGGTTTCAAAATAACTTCCAAAGCCAGACCAAGCAGCGCCGGACTATTCAGTGACCAAGTAGAAGCTCAGGGTCAGTCTTCGGGGACGCAAAAGAAGCCGGCTTCATGGAAGCACTCACGTATCCAAGCACAAGAAAGATGCCGTGCGTACTGACGAGCCTTCCACGGCTCTGAGCTGGCGAAATTTCAGACTGATAAACTGGGATAGTTGCATTCATCATTCCCGCGCTAATCGGCAACACATTCAAATCAGCTGGAGAACAAGTCATCACACTTTATAAGTAGCTGTGCTCACGTGAGTCCATTCATGAACCTGCCCACAAGGAACATGGCGATGTGCACCGATGAAGCCTGAATAGCAGCCGAGACAACTCCTAACACGCAGATGATCTGAATGGCCCGGACACGTCCGATTCTGTCGGAGAGCGATGGAATAAGAACACAGCCGAGTAGACCGCCACCAGCGAAAAGGCCGTTTGCAGCTAAACTCTATGGGTTAGCTACCTTGTTCGTGTTTCGAATAGCCTTGGTTGTAGGTTTAAAGATGAATGAGGAGAAAGGAAACAAAGAATGAGGGACGTGGGAACGAGCTGCGACGAGCAAAATTATATACCGCCAATGATGGGAGCCGATTCTTTGCCCGTAAGAGTGAGATCAAAGTATTCGAAGAAGGTTGGAAGGCCGAAGATAGAGCCGATAATGGCCGAGTTGAAGCCGTACGTGAACGAGCCCAGGCCGCTCGCAAGGACGGCCAGGAAGTTGTACGCGCTGCTACCAACAACCATGTTGGATGGAGAGGTGTGGGGAATTGGTACAACCCGATTGTTGCGAAGAGAGAGAAAAAAAAAAGCCAGGGATACTCCAAAGAAAGATATTATTTCCAGGGCAATGAGAAAGATGTTATTTCTAGGGCAATGAGAAAGAAACAGCAATGAGAGTCAGGGTTTTATCTGTGTCGATTGTCTCGGCCTGAAGAGACAGGAAAATGATTATTAGTCTTAATTAGCTTAGACTTGGGCTACTTCGTAGACTCCCTACTTCGTAATAGGTATCCAGCGTTTCCCCACTGGGCTTTATCAGCGCTACTGCTCGGCGCCGAGGCCGCAGGCTCTGTCTGGATGGACCCGACTCCCCCGGAATCCCCGGATTTTGATCAGGTCTGAAGTGGAGGCGAGTGAGGGGAAGGAGAGATGATTGGGAGAACTGAAGCGGGGGCGGGAAAGCCAGGCAGGAAGCCAGGCAGGAATGAGACAGGAAGTCCGGTTTCTTCTTCGGTCGGCGTCCTGGGATGACTGAGACGTCTCGCCGCCGAGGCCTACCAGCTTGAAGTTGAAGGACCGGATGGATAACCACCAACTTTGCCATGATGCAGCACCAACCGCCTCCCCCGCCCACCAAGAAACCAAGAGCGTGCGTGCCCTGCCATGAGCGCAAGGTGCGCTGCGACTTGGTCGACGCCGGCACGCCGTGCACGCGATGCAGCACCAAGGACCGTACGGCGGAATGCGTTGTCGTCGCCCGCCCTGAACCGAGGCAAGTCTGGAGGGACTTGGAAGCCGGGGTTTATGAGAGTATAGATAAGGTAGACTGACTGGAACCTCAGCACGACGAGTAAGCGGAAGCGCGCTGCAGCCAACGCCGAGTCCACCCAGGGCCTCGGCCGTGTCCAAAAGCAGGCGGCCGACGAGGTCTCGAGTGTCAGTACGGCTTCTAGGGTAAGTTGTTGAAGCAAGCAGGGAAACTACGCAGTGAATCTTGTACTGCATCGATAGCTCACACTGCATATATGAGATAGACGCCCACGTCCCGCGAGTCTGCTACTCGGCACACCACTGCCGACAACGTCAATGTTGCCTCCCCATTCGTCCCGGGCCTGGCGTCTCCTCCGTCCGCCGACGCGTCGCCGGCCCAATCACCGCCGAACCGACGCCCCAACAGCTCCTCAAGCGCGTCGCAGGGTCCTCACCAGCTGGAACCCTCCGGCGTCCAGTACTCCATGACTGAAGAAGATGGGCCCCTCCAAACGCTCTGTCGCATGTCCGACAACGAGGCCGTCATCCTGAGCCCCGCGTCCACCGGCAAGGCCGAGCAGCCAACCCGCCGTATATTCGAATACTACAGCGACTATAACGCCCTCACTGTTCTCAACGATGCCATTGGCCAGCAGAACCGGCGTCGGCTTGTTCAGATCGACCTCGATGAGCCGCAAGCAACGTCGCTCATCCAGCGTGAGCTTTGCCGCCTTGATGAAGTTGACCGGGCTTATCTTGCTCAACGACGGGTACATGATCTCCCTCCATCATCTTGCTGGTGTGTGGCTTGCCTTCCCACTCCCTTGGGCCTGTCTTCAGTTTCAAAGGACTAATCTCCAATTCTTTACTTTCAATTCAGCGACTCCATGTTACAGCTTTTCTTTCGATACGTTTACCCATATACCCCTGTGGTGGACCGCGTACAGCTCGCCTACGACCATAGTCAGCGTACCTGCTCAACATTCCTCCTGTACGCCATTTTTGCCATCACCGTTCCCTACGCTTCAGCAGACCTTCTACAAGCAATGTCGTTTGAAGGTATAACAGAGGCACAAAGGACCTTTTTCACGCGAGCACGGCTGCTCTACGATTTTGGGTGCGAAAGAAGTCAGCTCAATCTACTCCAAGGCTCCATCTTTATGAGCTCCTTTCAAAACTCATTTGCACCTGACAAGGACTTCCGATTTTGGTTTACCAACGCCACCCACATGGCCACTCAGATGGGCCTGCACCGATGGTAAGATGCCATTATACCTAGCTGTCAAAAGGTCGACAAGGAATCGATACTAACATCCCTTGACGCTTCGTTGGTGCAGCAATATTGAGCTAGATCTTGATCCAGCCATCCACAGGGTTTGCAGAAGGATATGGTGGCTCCTCTTTGTAAGCAACAACCCCAGAGTTGCACCTTTCCTGAAATTGGATCCTTGTTTGTTAACCATGGCACATCTAGCAAAGGGATGTAATGTTCTGCTTAGCGGGCTTCGAAAATGTCCGACACATCAATGATGACGAAGTGGACACCAAACTCTTATGCGAGGACGATTGGGTCGAAATGGAAGGGTACGACCGTGTTCGTGCCACGCTGCCCGTGATATCAAAGATAGAGGTGCAATTCATGATTGAGAACTGCAAACTCACTCAGCTGGGTAAGAACTCCTATTGGATACTCATCTCACCATCTCTTGTTGGGCAGGGCGTCGCTGACAGTAGCTGGTCTCTTATGGAACAAAAGGTGCTCGATGCCTAAAGCTTGTACGCAGCACACAAGATAATATCCCCTCAATGGACGAGGCCCGTCAAATAGGCGACGACATTATCTCGTGGAGGAGGGCGCTTCCCCCAGAGCTGCGCCTGGAGAATGCGTTGGAGCTAGACGAGGGCAACATATGGGTCACGGTCATTCTAACGTTTAGTTACCGCTTAGAATGCTTGTTCTACCGAGCATTGCGCCGCAGAGCGAGTGCGTCAGATTCGAATGGGTTGGCTTTGAGTAGCCAAAGGTTGGTCGGTGCTATGTTCGAGCTGAGTACCGTGTTGCGCCGTGCTATGGCCCACGATGTACTGCCTGCTGGGCCACCTTCCATGTAAGCGAATGAGTGAATCCTGAAATTGCCCAACTGAGTATGACAACTACTTTATTTCAGTTGCTAATGACCATATTTCCTGACCAGGATTGTCTGCACCACCCAGTTGATGGCGTTGCAGATTGAAATGGCTCTCGACAACGGGTGCACTAACGCAAAAAAGCAAGCACTGAAGGCAGAAATCCACATCATTCTCTCCTACTTCAAGGATATCGAGCACAAGTGGATGAACGCCAAGTGGGCGTCAAGAGTGTTTGGGTGGGCAGTGCGGCACACGGGGTTGCTTTTGGGTGGACCTAGCCTATTCTCAAACCCTGGGGATTGTCATGGCAATCCTGGTCGTGGAGGCCAGCAACAGTTCCAACCATCTCACTATTTCGACCTAACTCAAGGCCAGGCACTGGAAATGGCGGAGCCGATGGAGGCGTTTCCTGACAACTGGCTGCAAGACATGATCGACCAAGGTGTTCTAGGGGTGCAGGACCAAGCAATGTTTGAAATTCTCGGAGCACCTTTCTAGGCCTGTTACATGGTGTAGACATCTAAGATAAACTATTCAGACGGTTTCTAATTAAGATGATTAGCTGCTGCATAAGGTAAATACGCTGGGTCAACTCCCACATGTCATTGCGATGTATTCTCCTGTGCCCGTTCTCTCCCTTTCTCCCCCCCTGCCTTGCCTCTATAACCACCTCACATTTTCTCTTTCTTAGGAAGCAGAGGAAATGGATGCTCAGTATGTCCTTTCACTCTCCGATATATGTCATTTCGTCACTTGTAACGAAACGCTCATCCTGCGGCGTCCCCTTAAACCTCTCTATCTCTTGTGTTGGCCATGGACTCATAAATTCATTGGGCAACCGCAAGAATTCCCCGAGGCAACATGTCTCAGAAATTGATTCGCGGCTGTTTGTAGGTGCTCCCACGAGGGCCGCGAATTCTCCCTCAGACACGCCGAGAAAGTCCATTATTAACCCGATTTCCTCCTTTGGGTTATCTAAGAAATATTCTTCTTGGGTGAGGCTATGGCTTGATGTGGATGAGATACCGGAAGAGGCGATATTTCTTGTGGGCGGCATATATCCGAGCGTTTCTCGGTGAGTTCTGGCCCTGAGAGTGGAAACGGAGTATGACGAAGTTGATGACGAGGATGATGGTGTTAAGAAAGATTTTGGGTGCGAGGAGTGCAACGTTGGCTGTAATGACGCTGGGGTATCATTGATTTCAAGGGATAAGGGTGTCGTGGAATGTATGAGATCGGCTTCCAATAGCCTCGGGTATCTCAGTGGTCCTCGAGGTTGTGATTTGCGTGAGGTGCGTAGGTTTGGAGCGCTCCTCCGTGACCGACGTCGTTTGGCCAGACGCTGGATGGCGCCATCGTCGTTCCAATGTGGAGTGTGTACGGCAGTGGGTAGACGGTTGCGCCACATGGTCGTCCATTTCCCCCTGCAGTGCGTTCGCCGAGATTTGTCTAACAGCTGATTTCTACATATGCCCTTTCGTCCTGACCAAGAGGCTATATGGCACCCTTGCTCCGCAACTTTTGTGGCTAATAAGCTGATAGACTGGCTAAGGCAGGTCGCCGGCGCCGAAGGAAGAGTAAAAGGTCGTCGGCGCCGAGCACCTCCATTCGCCGCCTGAATGAAAGGGGCAAGTAAGCGTGTGGGTTGTTTCGACTAGGAATAGCTAAACAATGAAGTGAATTAAGACCGAGATTTCATGTCGGAACCGAATAAACGATATGTCGCAGGAACTCGCAGACCGTTAATCGGCCAACGGTCCGGCGATCGGCGAATCGACCAATGCCCCTCGGCCTCCCATCTCCTCAGACATCCTACCTCTTATGCTCTGCTTTGGCTTGTGATGCGACTCAACCAACACCTTCTTGTCCCTCTCTCATATTCTGTCTAGCATTACAGGAGAAAGAGTGGCATCAAGCTGGAGATACCGTAACCATGTGGCGCCTTTTGAACCTCATGCTTAGAGACCCTTTCCGCTCTGTCAAGTTCACATACAGCTTCACGGCCCAGGTCCTCCTCATATGCCTCAGGTCTGTTCTTGTGCCGCATCTCCCAAAGTACCAGACCTTCCGCATCCAGGTACAGCGCGCATACTGGGCGTCTAGCTCCACGTATTTCCCAGCCTTGATCCACCGTCTCCCGGTAACCGACTGTCCCGAGACGCGAGCGAGACGGATTGGGTCGGATTGGACGTCGTATGTGATTCCTGGCCACAGAAAACTTCACGCGATAGCTGGAAAACCCGGAGCATGCGTGGCGGTATACGCTCATGGAGGTGGCTATGCCCGCGGCGAGGCGCGAATGTACCTGAACTACATGGAGCGTTGGCAAACTGAAGCCGCCAAGCTCGGGCTAGAAATCACATTTGTGAGCGTCGAGTATCGTATGTGGGCTCCAACTTGGACCACGACTTGTGCTAACAACTGATTAATCCCAGCTCTGACAGATGTCGCTCCACACCCAGCACAGCAGAACTCGTTTCTAAATACGTACAAGTATGTTCTGGACCAAGGGGTTCCGCCGAACCAAGTCATATTTATGGGAGACTCTGCTGGAGGTTAGTGGAAACCCACCCTTCACAATGCCTGATATAGGCCGCGCATCCCTGCCTGCGTCTCATCAAACGCTGTTGTCTGACCTGATCATGATAGGAGGGTGCTGTCTTCTCAGCAGTATGGAGCTCATGGGTATCGGTTTGCCGCAGCCCGCCACGGGCATTCTCATCTCACCTTGGTTCGACATGTCTCTCAAGTTCTTCAAAGGAGGCCATGCCTTTATCGAGACCGACTACATAATCACCGCAAATGAAGGAGTGCCTGCGTTCGCCAAACGATGGATCGGGAACATCAGCGGGTCATCGCCAGAAGTCAACCCGCTGTTCCGAGAGACTGATGAGTTCAAGCAGCTGCCACCGCAGCTGATGCTCGTGGGTGGCGGTGATTTTGCCCTCCCTGAATGCCACGATCTGGCTCGACGTTTCACTGAGGCAGGAGTCTCCCATGAATTTGTCGTTGAATGGGGTCAGTTGCACTTGTACGGTCTTGGCTCTAAGTGGGTCGACAGTTCTGTCAGAGCTAGGACGGATGCCATCTTGTTCAGCTGGATATCAAAAGCACTGTAGGTTGCTTGATTTGTATATATCAAACATTATGCGGTGGAGTAGCGTGCCGTGTCGCACACTCCCAGGCTAGTTGACATGAAGTATAACTTCTCTTTGCCCATTGAATAAGAAAAAACGAGTAACTAAGGCTTGTAAATTCAATACGGAGACTTGACTGTAAAGAACGAAGAAGCCGTTTCGGAATGTAACTTGATTATCGTCTTCTCCACGTGACAAAAAGGCCGGACTCGTTCTCCACTCGTCTTCCAGATGCCAGTAGCACAGTCTAATCTGACCTGAATAGGAGCAATTAATGAGCAAAAATGGGAGTTTGACGATGAACATGTGGGAGTGGTTGGTTGCTTCAGCATATGAAAATTTCTCTGCAAATGCAGTGGAACGATTTGCGTCAATTCAGTCTACTATATTCCGTTTATTACCTTGCTTAGAGTGTAGTAGGACTACTAGGCTTTAGCACGGACAGATGGGAATGGAACATTGAGACAACAGACTCCAGGGTTATAATCACTACATGTTGAACGCAGTCACCTAAGATGTCACGTGCCGGTCGCGGCAGCAGACATCTTACAAGCAAGCATCCGGCATCACAACAGCTATGCCAACGCATTCATGGAGTAGGATAGAAAGGAAGGGAATNNAAGACCTCCTGTTCCACACTACACAATGTGTATACATCTTGAGTTTATAATATCATTCATATGCACAAAGGTAACCATCTAAGTCATATACACGCAGCTCAATTGAGTAAGGTGAGTGATCCTCAAGCTTTCCCGGATACCTCCTCAGACGCGATGGGCCAGTCGTTGTAATTCTCGTTGACGTCTTGGTACGGTCCGTAGTTGACGTATCTTCCCCTAGTATTCGTAGCGATTGGGATTGCTCTCTCAAGTCGAGTTATCAGGTCCTTTTTGAAGCGGCAGCGTTAGCTATATCGGCTTCAGCTGTAACTATAGCCACTTACCGGATTATATATGAATGGCCTTCCAAATGTAATCATGTCAATTTTCCCCGTTTTCGTCAGTTCATCCGCCTCAGCAGCGGTATACTCATGGTTGACCATAAGCATGGTATGGCTTCCCTTGCACTTGATTAAATCGCCAAATTCTTTCAATGGCTCATAACCAGGCGGAAGCTCCAAGCCTTCAGGGCGTGGCTTCGATTTGAAGTACTCGTCTTGTTCACGACCAACTTCGCAACCCCTTCTTGAAAGATTGATAAACGCTAGGTTTCGTCGCATGAGCATCTTGATGTAATAGTGGTAGGTCTCGGATAACTCTCGGTAGGAGACCGCAGAGTCGTTGTAGTCATCTGAGGGGCAGATCTTAATGCCGACACGATCAGAAGGCCATACTTCAAGGATGGCGTCCAAAACCTCTAGAGGGAAGCGGCAGCGGTTTTGGACCGAACCGCCATATTGATCCTGTCTGTGGTTGGCTCGACTATGAAGCAGCTAAAGTCAGAGTGGAAGACGAGAAGAAAATCGAGAAGAAAATCGAGCTGGAAGCCAGAAGGGGGTTGGGACAAAGAAGAGACTGACGAGCTAAGGAAATTATGCAAGAGATATCCACTGCAAAGTGTGTTAATAAAGGTTGCGGTCACTAAAAATTGAGATAGTTCAATACTTGCCCCTGAGATAATAATTCGATGCCATCAAAGCCGGCCCTTTTGGCCAGATTGACAGATCTTCGATATTGTTCGATGATATATTGAGGCTCCTGGATCTCTGTGATATCGGATGTATGACCCTGAACGTGATTCAATCAGTCCATTGCAACATCACGAGAATAAATCTCGATGCGGTTAGAGGTAGTTACCGGCATTCCTTCAAGAAGTCGAAACTTTCCTCCAGCTGCTGGGATTGCAGAAGGAGCGTACACCTGATACTTGCTCGCTTGCATCATGGGCATGCCCTGATGTTGAATTCGACCTGATTGTTACAAAAGTCAGTGTTGGACCCTTGCAGATATCAAGATCTTCTAAAGCCCGAAGGAAATTACCTGGATGCCAAGGTTGAAAGAAGATCTTGCCTCCTTCATGGTGAACAGCGTCTGTAACCTTTCTCCACGCTTCAACGTGTTCTTCGAGGTACATGACTGGTGCATGAGGCCATTCAGCACCGTTGATATAGACAAAAGTGCCCTCGGCAATGATCAAGCCTACGCCGTCACGCGCTCTGGTTCTGTAATGCTCAACGGAGGCTTCAGTGGGCATGTTATCCCGAACGCATCGGTTTCGAGTCATGGATCCCATGCAAACGCGATTACGCAATGGGAGGTCTCCCCCCAACGTGATAGGTTGAAGAATGTCTAACATGTTGAGGAGGTAGTTGAGCACAGCGCAATTGTCAATAGCTGGTGGAAGACGCCGAGTTGATGCTGAATTTGGAGGAATTAGCTCTGCTTTAATCCACTGATGGAGAAAGTGGTTAGCTGCAGCTCGGCTCGGCGTTGATTTCGGTCGTGGTTGGGGTCGCCGAGAGGGGGTGAGGAATTCAAATTCCGCCTTTGCCACACGTACGTACAGTACCTCACCAGCAAGGAAAGCTACAGCAGGTATTTGTAATGTAAACGCCAACATGTGAATAACTGAGTACCATGAAAAAGCCGATTTGTTTTACTCAATAATAATTTGATGATGCCAATATACACGGAATACAGCCCTAAAAAAGCCATCCACGTTTTCATCAAGGCAAATACTATCAAGCTACAGAAATCAGCCAGCAGCCATATTACACCTTGGATCGGTTTCGGCCCGAACTCATCATGAGTCCCACATGTGTCGCCACTGCGATAATGTGTCCATTTTCGTCCGCAAGCTCCACCTCAATGCACGTTCTCCCGTTGTTTACAGACTTGGTTGTTGTTTGACTGTGTAGCCACTCCACGCCGCGTACTGGTAGCTCCTTTCTGAAGTCGATATTCATTGTCAATGTTGGAAACCAAATGGGCCCCACAACTCCCCTCTTGGCTGTCATTTCCTCCTCAAGACCTGCAAGCAACATCGGAAAGACGTCAAGGAGGAACGTGGCGGCCTCGTTTGTCCATTGACCTCGAATTTGCCGGCCCATTTCGGTCCATCCCAGTGCCGACCGTTGGTGAAAGCCCAGCTGTAACGGCCGCGGTGCAGCGTCATCATCACACGCCCTGGACTCATAAACCTCGACGTGGCTGGTCGCTTTGCGAAAATCAAGGTGTGGAATAGCAAAGCGATGCCATTTGTGCTTGACCGCTATTGACAGACGTGATGGGCCTTGTCTTGATAAGCCTCTCTCTGCGGCTAAGTTTGACATTGTGATGTATGCAACCGCCTTCTCGACGCCCGCAGATTGTCCAGAAGACTTCTGCGAGAGAATAACACGGATTGTCGACGTCCTTCTGCCCAGTTTGACGTCCACCACCTGCAGCAGCGCCGGGCCAACGCTAGCCCGGCGCACAAAGGCCAGTTGCATGTTAATGGGCACCGCAAGACAGTCATGGTAGGTTGGATGTGTCCATGAGAAGTGACTTTTAGCGACGCGGTAAAGGATGGAGGCGATGTACCCGCCATACGGAACTGGTGGTTGCCCTGGTCAGTAATCGAAGAGCCTTCGGTGATACTACTCACCATCTCCAATTGCCCAAGCCGCACTCAAGTTCGCCGAATACTGATGGGGAGAAACGGGACGCACCGCAATAGCATCTTCGAAGCTCAGCGTATGTGCTGGAGCAGGACCCATGTTTGTTCACCACCGCTTGCAGAGCCAAATACCCATCATCGTTTGTAAACAGCGTCGAGTGTCATGCATGGCATACATAGTTCGGGCAGGACGAGGAGAGTCCGTCTTGGGAGTCCCTTTCGCCGAGAGACAAAACTCGGTGACTTCGGTGCTTGTCGGCGCCGAACACCACTTTAATCTCGGCGCCGAGTCCACATCGCCACGCACATGATTATTGTTTATCGCGTTTCTCTATGCTCCTTAAACTCGATGACATGGTGGAGAGGGAGAACCCGTTAACCTTGGGTCAAGTTTCAATTCAATTGCCTTTTCTGGGCTTTCACTTTCAGTGGTATTCGCCTTGCCTTCGCTCTCCTTGAACCAGCCTCCAGAATTGACGATTGACGATATGGCGACTCCACAAATCATAAAGTCCGCTTTCGCCGGACAGCTCGAATTTCTGTCTATTGATGTTTTGTCTTACATCTTCTCTGATGGTTCGCCTACCAAGCACTATGCTCAGTACTTCGACGCCGACAGCCCATTGCTGTCCTTCGATCTCCCCACCGCTCAATTGTATGTCAAACAATTCGGCATGGGACTCCAGGAACTTGGCCTCCAACCTGGCGACAAGGTCCTTTTGGTGTCTCCCAACCAATTGCATTTCCCCATCGCCTTATGGGGAGTCCTAGCTGCAGGGTGCGTCTTCACAGGGGCATCCCCGAGCGCCTCAGTCTTTGAACTGTCCCACCAGTTGAAAGACTCCGAGGCCAAAGCTGTTCTGGCTGCTCCCGGTCGGATGAAAGTCAGTCTGGAAGCGGCCCGCGAAGTTGGACTATCTCTAGACCGAGTCTTTGTCTTCGACCAACCCTCAGGAAGGACTTCTGTGGCTAGTGATGCATCGAAGGATCGAAGAAGATCATGGACGGATATCTGGGTCTCGCCCCAGAAAGCTCAAGGCTGGACATGGAAGGTCATCAATACGCGACGCGATGCCGAAGAAACCACTGCAGTCATCAACTATTCAAGCGGGTATAGTCTCTTAGCAACGACATGTCGTTTTAATTGTTCGAACCAGCAAAGTTGACTTGCCTAGGACGACCGGCTTGCCAAAGGGCGTGGAGCTGTCCCATTACAACTTGGTTTCTAATGTGGAGCAACTCATCTTCAAACGACGTCGCGTCGCAGATAATGAATTTGGTCGTGAACGAGCGGCTAGGCTTGACGAGTCCGGAGAACGATGGCTTGCGCCACTACCCATGTACCATGCTTTTGTGAGTGCCCGCGAACCCTCGGAGGTCACAGAGTCTCTCTAATTTCTGGTGTCGAGGACAGGGTCAGATTTATTATGCTATTTTGGCGCCTCGGCTCGGTGCTAAGGTCTTCGTCATGGCTAGTTTCAATCCTATTAAGTATCTGACTTATATCGACATCTACAGGATTACATTCATCAACGTGGTTCCCGCACTTCTAGAGACGATTAACAAGCTACTAGGTTCGGAACACTTCAACCTGAGATCCCTACTTATGGTTGGAAGTGGCGCTGCACCTCTTGCTCCAGAAGTGGCGCGACAGTTTGAGGTGAAGTTCTTGAGGCCTGGTGTCAGTATTAAACAAGGATGGGGAATGACAGAAACGACATGCAACGTCACAGGCTTTTCCCCCGACGACGCTGACGACGGACGTTCGATTGGATGGTTGAATCCTGGCTGTGAAGCACGAATAGTACCGGTCCCTGGTCGGGACTTCAGCAATGTCGAGCGCGAAAATGTGGTGACGGTAGGCGAGATCTGGGTAGCTGGGCCGAATATCATGAAAGGTTACTGGAAGCGGCAAGAAGAAACAGCCAGTACCATGTTTGTTCAAGATGGCCGCCGTTGGCTCCGCACTGGGGACGTGGGCTACGCTGATTCTCGAGGCTGTCTTTTTATTGTCGATCGGATCAAGGTTCGTATATCCGTTTCCTCTTGGTTTTGAAATATCCTAAAGGACAAATCGCTGACCGTAATGAATCTTTAGGAACTCATTAAAGTAAAGGGCCTACAGGTCTCGCCTGCCGAAGTTGAGAAGACAATAAAGTGTCACGGTGGTGTTGTTGATGCTGCCGTTGTCGGTGTTAAGGTGTAAGTTTACCCTACACACATGAGCCATTGCGGTTTTCTAGACCGAGCGCTCATTCAAATTACCAGGAATGGAAGTGAGGCTCCACGGGCATTTGTTGTGAGGAAGGACCCGTCTGTCACTGCAAACGCCTTACATCTTCATGTTCGGTCGAAACTGGCTCGTCACAAGTGGCTGGATGGAGGAATTTTCTTTCTTGATTCTTTACCTCGTACAGGTAGCGGTAAAGTCATGAAGAGACTGCTACCAAATCCGGACAAGAAAAATGAATCAAAACTATAGCTGCGTTATAGGCCCTCTGCTGAAAAATGCGGAATGGAAAAATTGAATCACTTGCGGCTGACGGGCTCTCACATTTACTCTGTTGATGGTCAAACGCTTTCATATGATCCTCGAAAACCATTTGCCTGTTGATATTATATACACTAGATAGGCTTTAATACTCCAAGTAGCTGTTTGAGACTTCTCACAATGTGCTGAACGGCTTGCTGTGTGAATCGGGCTCTGTCAAGACCATGTTGGCAGCAATTTTAATTTTCGTAGCTCGAGAGGCATGGAAAGTACCTTCCCCACTTGCTGAATTGTGGTCTTAATCATGGTGCCTTGCAAAGTATCACAAGCCTGGATCGCGCCTCTTTTATGTCAGGGACAGAGTTGTGTCTTATGGGTAAACGGACTGGCTGGCCTCAGGCTTTTCGCACGTGGCATTGATAACTCAGGCAACAATACAAAAGGATTTTGCACGTAACAGCTCCTGGTACTTAAATAAGGTAAAGGCATAGTATAACACAGTTTAAATCTCGAGTCCACAATCTCTGTACCTTGGACTAATTCTGAGTTGAACTTTGATCAAACAGCCACTGGACTCCATTAGCATAGTCTTCCGCTGCCTGCTTCGAAACACCTTCTAGACCCGGCAATGTAATAAACCAAAACGCATGAGGGAGAGAGGAATACACATTCAACCGCGTTGGAACACCTAAATCCTCCCGCAGGTGGCGCTCGAAGATGAGCGCCTCATCTCGCAGCGGGTCCATCCCACAAACTTGGACGAACACGGGTGGGAATCCGCTCAAGTCGACACCCGGGGCCCAGGGATTGTACGCAGGAATTTGAAGGTCCGGCTTGTAGTGCTCTGGTTGGCAAATATCAATATGGTTGAGCGTGCGTAAAGGTTCGTGGTATTTGTCGAGAAACATGTGCAGCGGCCTTCATGAGAATATAGTGTAAGTAAAAGTTCAGATTTCCATGACTGCGTTTGAGTCCATCTTCACACGATGGAGCATCACTTACCCACTTTGCCGCATCCCATTACTCTAGCACAGGCGTTGGGAACGGGTGTTCGGGGGCAAGGCGATACTCAACCGACAGTGCAACTGCTCCAATTTGCCTGACAAGAATTCGACAAGTCCACTCCCCTAGAAGGCGCCGTGAACGCTATCAAGCTAGGCCCAAGTCAAGCTGGCGCCATGCTGGATAGTGGAGGATGGAACTTTTCCCAACTTAGCTAGCTCGGCAGGGGGCACTCGATTGATAAAACCAAAGCTTTCCCCCAACGCATGTCTTGTCAGCTTGTCTCGTCAGCTTTTCCTGTCAGCTTTTCTTGTCAGCTTTTCCTTTCAAACCACCACGAATCGAGCATGGATACTCTGAGGTGGCTGCTTGGGCTGCAGCCCAGGCGGATTCAGCCAGCCAAGGTAGACACGGACGATGTTTACCCCGTTCACTTCTTCGACGACACAAAAACATACCGATCCATGATCGTTACCTGGACCCTCCGCTTCAACGACGTACTTGACCCTGACATGCTGCATGACGGACTTGCCCGGCTCCTGCAGATTGGAGACTGGAGAAAGCTTGGCGGCCGACTGCGATTAACTGTGAGGCCCTACCATCCAATCCTCTTGGTCCGCTGCGTTAGGAATGGTTACTCTGACTAACTGGTGCAGGCCGATAACAAACTGGTCCTTCATGTCCCAAATAAATTCACCCCCGAAAGGCCTGCAGTCCGCTTCTCTCATCAGGCATTTGAGACGACTATAGACGAACACCCCCTCGGCCGCCATCTGCCAAAAGCAACTGGAGGCAGCCCATCCGTGCAATCGGACTTGGGCCGCTTTCGTCTCTTCACGGCACGAGAAAACGCACCAACCACCATTGAAGATCTCCTGTACAGCGATGAGCCGCAGATGTCCCTGCACATCACTTCTTTCAAAGATGCGACACTCGTTGCCCTCCTGTGGCCACACACCATGACTGGTGCATTGGGTCGCGCTGAACTCATGAACGCTTGGAGACTGGTACTGGCTGGCCGGGAAGATGAGGTACCCCAACTGCAAGGTGCACGCAAGGACATCCTTGATGGCGTTGCTACCTCTGACCTCGACCCGGAACCCTTCATTCTGGAGCCAAAACAGCTCAAAGGGTTCAACATCCTACGCTTTGGGCTGAATTTTCTGTGGGAACTTACCTTCGGCCCGCCAATGAAGACGAAAATGTTGTATCTACCACCTGTATTTGTGTCGCAACTCCGACATGATGCGGTCAATGATCTGAAAGCAATTTCAGGAGAGGCTGACCCTCCATTCGTTAGCGAAGGTGACGTCCTGTCTGCATGGGCTACACGAATGGTCGCAACGACACGAGGAAGAAACCGACCGATTGTCGTCATCAATGCTGTTGATATTCGATCTCGCCTCAAGTCAGTGTTTCGGTCTCAGGGCACGTACATACAGAATCTTGCCTTCGCCACATTCACCCTTTTCAAGGCCCAGGAAGCCTCGGATACATCCCTCGGGGAGGTTGCCAACAAATTCCGCAGCGACATTCTCCAGCAGATCACCGAGCCACAGATCATAGCTCTGATGCGCCGAATGCAAATCGCTGGGCCGGATGCTGGGCCGTCGATGTATGGCGAGACCAATTCTCTCCTGGTGGTTATTAGCAACTGGACCAAAGCCAACTTCTTTAAGATGATCGACTTCTCGCCGGCTGTCATCAAGAGTTTCCCAGTGGATGGGGAAGCACATCGGCCAGGCATGATTGTTTACCAACATTCGCATCTTATGGTCACTAGTCCGATGGCAAGGAACGTATTCAATATACTAGGCAAGGATATGCAGGGAAATTATTGGATTGCGGGCACTTTCTCATCAGACTGGTGGGCGAAACTCGATGAAGAGATCAAGGAAGCTGCATAAAGGAAATATCAAGCTTTCGTCAATGAGGGCGCCAATGCCAGAACCATGATATACTTAAGTAGTAGCCTTCACAGTCAGAAGTCTCATAACACATCGTCGTAACAGCCTACCCTGACTTCTCATTGTATACATGTCCCGTCATCTAGTGAAACATTGCATTAGTGTGGGCTCTGACTGAATGTTGATGAAAATTAAGAGTCACTGCTATACTTACCAAAAATGGGCCAAGGTACGTGAGTGGGATTCCAGCATCACTGCTGTGGTATAGAGGAACTCCCCAACCTCGCTGACTAGGGCAGTCAACGAACTCGTGAGGGTTGTTGTGGTTTCTTATTTCTTGAATCGGGTTATAATCAAAGTTGAACTCGCACACTGGAGTATTTGACTACAAGGAGTCGTTAGAATAATCATAGCAAAACGAATAACTGAATTTTGAGTAATGCAGCAACTTACGACACAACTGAGTGAAAGATCGTCCACATCGAAGGCTTCGGTGCCATTCTTGCCGCGGCAAGATTGAGGGTCAATGTAAAGCTCTTTCGGAGTTGTCCACTCGCGTTCAAATGCGACGCTGAGGAAGGACTCCATCTGATCCATGCCGATATCTAAAATACGTTAGCTCATACGACGCGGAGTAATAGATATAGCAAAACGCACCGTCTGCTTTAGCAAGTCCATAAGAATCTTTGCCATCATACCAGATTGGCCCACAGATGCCGTTATCATCAAGCTTGGTACAATCATAGGCAGAAATCGGGATCTTCGTGGGATTGGTACTAGGGCTTGTACTGGTCAGTGAGCGAAACACAAAAAGAAGGAAATGTGGTGGCTTGCTTCTTGACAACGAAATATCCCGAGGCTTGAATTGCCTGATTGAATACCCATTTCAATAGGTTATGAAACATGAAGCTTGTATCCTCAGGAAGGCTGGTGGCCATGCGCTGTGTAGATGTCAGCCATTGCAGGATCTCGCTGGTAAAGGGTATCTCACTTGACTGAAAGCACCATTAGAGGTGAGGGCGTAAAATGTATCAAAATCCGTCTGAATCTCTGTCAATGCGTTTCCAACAGCCTTTTGGAAATCATCGACATGCTGTGACAAAGTCTCGGACAGACCCTCCCAAGGGACTTCCTGAACTTCTGTCTTGGGAAACAAGATGTTGAACAGCCCAGAACCGCCCCCCAGCACACCGGTCAAAGCAGCAAATACCAGAGGGGCGCCTGTTCCAGTTAGGAGGCCACCTAGGACCTATAGCATTACAAGGGTGGTCAGTGTCCAGTCCCATGCATCTTGTGCACATCACTCACAGCAAATTGGCCAGTTGCTACAGCCCAGATAGGACCAAATAGAGGGGTGTTGGGGTTCTTCGTAACAGGCGGCGAGACAGTCTTGACGATCTCAGCAACGGTTCCACTGATAGAACAGTTAGCTACTACTACCCAGACCTGAGAATAAGTGGATCAAACGTACACCGCTTCAGCTTGACCATTGATCAAGGCTTGGTGGTAGTTTGAAAAGAATTGGTTGATGGCTGTTAATTAGTGAGCAAGTTGGGCAATGAAGTAGCAGGAATACTTACAGTAAATGTTCCAGAAGACCTGAACAAGTTTTGTGTTAGACTCATAGTTCCCTATACATTGGTGACCGTATAGCACTTACGTAGAACTCATGGTAAGAGATGTAACCAGCGTTGCGTCCACTTGGAGGGGGCGAGCAGCCGTTGATGGAGATGATGTCGCAGGTCCAGGTGATGTAGCCCTAATGTATGTCAGTTTGAAGAGAGCAGGTTAGCAAGTCTGGCTTGTCTTACAGCATTATCCAGATAGCAGCGGGAGAATCCCTTTTCAGCAGCGGTACAATTAGCACCATTTTCTGACCACCAATCCTATAAGCTGTTAGCTCTAAGACCAAAAGATTTCATGCCACTAAGCCCACATTCAAGTGATTGTTAATCTCTAAGATCTCCCAACATTCCGGATTGATTCTACAACGCGTTTGTATCAGTCACACGGCCGATACCTTAATAGATGTTAAGATGCAGTGCAAGTACCCTGTCGATGAAAAGAATGAACAATCCTCGACTGTGAGGTCTATCACACAGTTCGGCTGCGTTAGTAATCGTTGACCAATAGTGGTAGTTTGAAGATTGTGTCCTACTTTGAGCTTCCTGTGCCAGTGCCGGTGCTAAAAGATTGGTCGAAAGGGCCAGCCAAAGCATAGCCGAATGAAAGAAAACCATCTCAAGTGTTAAGAGACAGTGCAAGAGCCTCGAAAGAGTGGAATAGATGAAATAGAACGACCGGAATGCTTTTTGCCTTCCGCTGTACTAGGGGGCTCACAGCTGCGTCTTTAAAGCAACCGATGCTGGGAACATCTTTATGTCAGAAGTCACTTCTGCGCCGATTGAGACGGGAACGCCGAACAACGACGTGATTAAAGTTTAGTCTGCTCAGGAGTCACTCAGCCCCGAGTATCCGCAGCTGTGCATCCCTTCCTCGTATTTTAGACGAGTACATGTGTGGATGACGCAACCATAAGAATACTCTGCTTATCCGTTGCAGAAGAAGATTAAACGGAAGGTGGCAATGGAGTTTGAGCACATGTCAAGTCAATGAGGCTGTTCCTGCCATTGTTGGAAGGAAGTTGCGGGGACTGTTAGGACGGTGCATGTAAGTGAAACAATTAAAGGAGTCTTGGCAACTAAGTTGCGACCATTTAAATCAAAGCATTAAATAAATAAGGTTTATCAGTTATCAGTTCTCCACTACTGGGCGATATGCATCCTGGGAATACCTGTCACAGATACCTGGCAGGGGCACCCTGGATACTGAATCCAGCTTCCAGAAAGAGTTGTAACATCCTGCAAGGATGTTTGACTTTCAGAGCCAGGGAGTTTATTACAAGGTCTTGTTTGAAATACAAGGAACTTTACTTTGAATCGCCTGGCAGCACTATACGGGATCTGACATTATGTCCTGGGGGAATATGATACTCACCTGCACATGTAAATAAGAATAGCAAACTATCCTGCTCCCATACACTTTCTCCATACACACATCTACAATCATCCGTTGTCTCTTATTTCTCTTCAACTTTCATCATGTCTGCTCGCTCGATTTACTGGATTTGTTCCATTTTAGCAGTCACTACACCTGTGGTAGCTACCAGCTGCTGCTGGGGCGACCATTGGGCCGGCGAGTATTGGCTTGCCTTGAAATGGGACGAGCCCGCCGGCATTGCGAGATGTGGGCTCTCGGGCAAATTCCCTGAAGGAACCAAATGTTCCATCGAGACGTCGAAGAATGATGGCGGTTACCAACAGGCGGTGGCCAACATGACGTTTGGCGCCGACACAACGCCGTTCAAGTTCCGAATTGGCATCAATGCAGACGGTTGCCAGCTGTGGAACAGCGACGAGGTGCTCACCGGATGGGAAGGCTGGGGAGCATATCTGTTTGAAGGCCATGAGCTCAACTCCCAAGAAATGAGTTTTTGCGATAGTGCCATTGCAGCATAGGTCATGTAAGGTAGCTCTTCAATTACTATTCCAGACCGGTGACTAATTACTCTCCCAAGGTCACGGCCAAGCGAGACTCTTGTGAGCTACATGTTGGTCGAATGGTTCGTGGTTAAAGGAAGAAAATGGGAGTAGTAAGAGTAGAATGGGATTAAGGAGTTGAGTGCCTATCATTTGCTAGTGGTTTTCAAGTAAAATGGTCTACAAATCTTCTCATAATTGGTTCACTCTTTTCTTTGCCATGTCTGTTAATGCGTGTCAACATTTAACTCGTTTACGGAAATGGACTTTGATACGTTCTTGCCTGTCATCTCGTGATGTCTCTGGAGTCGTTTTGCTTCAAGTGAATGGTGACTCAAAGCGTCAAGGATCGTCTCTGTCCCCCGCGATAAATCGGAATAGGTTATGCATGGGTTATCAGCATCCCTGGCAATCGTATCCATATATGAACGACTTTAGACTTTCTAGAATATTAAGACTTGTTTTAAGGGGCTGGTATCCGGAGTGGCCGATAATACATTGGACGAAGGTTACCAGCCTGAAACCTGATCATCACATGGGGCTTGGCATGATCGGGGTATGATTACGAATAGAACTTACCTCCTCGAGATGAGTTGACATATTCCCCGCACTGGCCATCTCGTACTTGGGCTCCCCTCGGATTTGTGATTGAGGATTTGTCTCCCTCGCATGGTTATAAGAGCCCGGCGAGACCTTACATTTAGTAAAACGTACTCATTCCCTTTACTGAACTTGAAGATTTTCGAAAGGGTCCCTAAAAATGTTCGTCAAGGCTGGGATTATTTTTTCCGTCGTGGCCTACCTCGCCCCTCTGTGAGTTGAATCGAGTAAAAAGAACCAAGCTGGCATTCTAACATGAAGAACAGCGCGTATGCAAACGAGCACTCAAAATGTTATTGCACCGCTAATGATGCGTCTTACAAATGCGTCACTGAAAAGGCCTGTGAGCTTTACGGAGCGGGGATGCAAATCTTCGAGACTTACAACCCGAATCTAGTCAACATTACGATGCTATGGCATGTGAGTAGATTTACCCTCTTGCGAAGGAAGTCTATGGGATCTAGCTGACCTGTCGGTTTTTTTTCTCTAGGTTTGTGCATCGTTGAATGTTGACAAGGATGGGAAGATGGCATACGTCTCCGCTTTCGGCGGCAACGAGTTTTCAGATGCTTGCCAACAAGGAGCAGCGGCGTGTCCAGATGTAGAAGGGAAGAAAATCGGTTCCAAGTGCGATTAAGAGTAAAGGCATAGCGACGCATCGTTTCTCGGGTCTAGAGGTTGATGGTTACGTAGAGTACCATGTGGAAGGCAAACGCCCTTTTTTTTATAATATAGTATAAGTAAAAAGCCATTTATTACAATGACAGTCAGTGGTTCTGAGTGCTAAAATATATCATGGCCAGCTTCATATCGTGATGTCACTTCCATGCCCCAAATCCGAGCTAACCTAGAGGTAAAAATTCCATGGCGAATGCATCAGTTTTCAGAAGGTCTCCATGTGGGTGTTCTTGCTTGTGAAGAACATCCTGCTAAGTACGTTGTTGACGGTTGCAAGGTGGCCGTTCTCTAACGCTAAGACTCGGACCTTTTTGTTCCATTACTCACATACACCAACAGCCATTGCGCATCGTCCCATCGCTGCCAGCACTGGTACAAGTCCTGGTTGGCGGAGATAGGGAAGCGAAGACACGCTCGTTCTTAGTGGCGACAAGGCCACTATAACTAGAAGCGGTAGTGATAATTAAAATTCAGAATACTCTGGAAATAATGTGTTTAGGATTTAATATTTCTTCTTCTCGGGCTCATTACTGTTGACATTAAAAGTATCATTTAGCGGCTTCACGGAGTGATGGATGAGAGTTGTTTTCCCAGCACTGCCACACACGACTCAGCTCAGTTCCCTGTTGCGCTAATCCGTATATTTCCTGGATACTATATAGAGCCTCCCCCATGGGACATGGTTTAAGAATACGGGCCCTCATGAGTGCCTGTGCCAGGCAGACGGGAGTACCATTCATTGTCTACCCCGCCTGACGACTTGGCAATGCGTCCCCTTGAGTGTGACAAGGCTCCAGGGTCGCACGCGCAGGCCAATCCAACCAACGGATCAGGACCAATTGATGTGCCAATACGACATCATGGCGCTAGGCCGAGACGCCGCGATCAGATAGACACGGCCGCAACGTGATTCTTGTTAGCCTGGCCAAGCAGATCATCTCAGCGCCCTGATCTGATGCTTCCCATCTACACCACTATAAAGGGAGGTACGATCAGTGCGGCTGAGGGATAAAACAGGCTGAACAGTGCCAAGATGGGCTGATCTTTATCCTGGTACCCTATCGGTGGTTCGAGCCGGAGGTCGGGGTTGTATTCGGTACGTCAGGCGCTTCATCACACCATCATTAGGCGCATCTTGGCTCCGGACCCTAAGCCACCGATTGCTATCGGGAACTCCCCGCTTTCAAGGTTGACTCGACTCGACTCGACTTGACTTAACTTCACAGCCAATCTCATAGAAGAGGTATCTCGTGGTTTTCTTACCGAAGAACGATGACTGAGCTCCCCCAGAGTAGTCGGTCACCAAGTCGGGACGTGAATCGTCCCGGCCAGCACCATTTATCTGCTCTCTCGTAAGAATTCCCTCTCATCCTTAAGCTCAAGCAATGACGACCCAAGCTGTCGCCCAGCCTAACCATTTCGCTAGAACACGTCTCAACTCCGGAACTTTTGATGCGAGAGCACAAGGTATTGCCAGATTACTTCAGGATGCTGATGCGAAATGGTACTCGGCAGCCCGAGCCGCTGGAAAGGACCCAAGCATCTTCATCTGCTTAAGCAACGACGGCGTGAGCGTTGAGTGCAACCACGATAGTGCTATCACGGCGTTCTCGAAGGACTTCAAAGAGGATCATTGCTGTCACTTCTATCCCCATTCTGACGAGGAGGCTGGCCAGGGCAACCGTCGACGTCATAACCTCATCCTACAGCTACAGGCCATCCAGGGAACAGTTTTGCTCGCGTTAGACAACCTCCGTTCGATCAAGACCACCATCCTGGATCAGCTCGGGAAAAAAGTCTGGTCACGGGAAGCACAGATCGAGAGAGATATTATGGGCAACTTGGCTGTGCTGCGCACTGTCGAGTCGAAGATGACGCCTCCGCCCAATACGAAGACCACGAGTCGATACCACATCGTGTCGTATGTCCCCCCAGACGCGTCAAACCATGAGAAGTGGATTGGCCGCGACGACAAGTGGTGGGCCGAGTTACCTTCGCCGGCGCGAGTCATCCTCGCATTCCCAGTAGCTGACGATGGTGACCCGATGACCGAGAAGCAGGACTTACATGTGGTTACCCCCATCCGGAAAGGACCCTTCAATGTGAGTCTCCGCTGTCTACCATCCTCCATGGTTCAATCTGACAGAAGGAGTTCTTGGTGTACGCCGACTTCCCCCTATCTTCCGACGGTGATATCATGCCGTACAGCGGGGGAGACTGGGTGTTGCGGCAGGCCATCGTCGACGCTCTCATCAAGGCCTTTCAGCAAATTTCCTTGAACCCCACGCTCCGGTACAAGTGGATGAGATACCTTCCTAACAAAGCGGATGTTTGCAGAGATCCATTCTGGAAGCAAAACACTGTGTCGATGTTTAATGTGTCACGTCGACTTCCATTACTTTACGCCGAAATTGGCAAGCTACGCAGGGTTTCCCAGCTCCTCATTCTTCGCAAGGACCAGGTCGACTCGGCCGGTCATCCTCTTTTTCCAGACCTAGAAGCAGAGCCGATTTATCTGTCCGTTAAGTATGAGCCCAAGGATATTAATATTCTCGCTGAATACGGTCTGGAAGCGGTCCAGACCAAGGACCTCATACCGAGGCTGCGCGCTCTTGTAGAGAGCGAGGCTTGGAAGGTCAAATTCTACCTGGATCGTGATGAAGACTGGCAATCACGCGTGGCTCGATGGATACTCCGCGTGTGGGAATATGAGGTCGAGGGGTGGAAAGATGCCATCAAGACGATGGCGCTCTTGCCTCTTAAGTCTGGACTGTTTCGTTCTCCAACTGATCTTACTCCGCAAGTCTACTTTCCTGATATCGACGGGATCCCCATTCCGCCAGATCTACCTATTAACACAATACTACCTGCCGCAGCTGCCAACCCTGATTGCCGGAGGCTGTATCAAGCACTCGGCGTTGTCTCCGCGGATTCGGCAACAGTTAGGGCCATGATCCCGCCAAAGGACATTTCTGCAGATGAAAGTTTAGAGACCCCATCGGTGTCAGAGGTTGCCGTCCCTGACACTCAGCTCCATTCTTTGCATCTCATGCATCCAGGGGCTGATATGTTCAACGACGAGACCTCCGGCCTCACCCCGGCGTGGGTCTCCATCGCACAAGACCAACCAGAACGACTCTTGTCACGCCTTCACAAAGACTTCTGCCATCCTGCTAGCCGAAAAGAGTGGCTAGCCAGCGAAGGGAGAACAGCCATTGTTCGCAAAACCGAGATTACATGCTCAAATGGTGTCAGACGGCCAGTTTGTGAGACATTCCTCCCCTTGCCGTCGCTGTTGAGGCGATGTGCGAGCTGGCTGTCGGGCGAGCCAGATAATACGCTGTCTTTCGTCAAGTTAGAGAAGCCATTGACAGATCTCTCGCGAAACGACGAGGCATGGACCGAACTTGCCCGCAACTTTGATATCGGCGCTGAAGACGACCTGGCATTTACGCTTGCCGGTCTCGAGGCTATCATGGTCGAGGACGTGCGGCCCAGAGAAACACTGACACAGACGGCTGTTGGTATCTACCTGAGACTGCTCGAGCAATGCAACGCCTTTGCGAGAGCTGCAGAAAGGGATGATGCAGCGGAGCGCGTAAGGTACGTTTGGCAATCGCATGTGATGGCTCTGCCCAGGATACGCAACATAAAGTAACCGATTTCATTTTACTAGATCTTGGTTCTCGGATAACCCCGGCGTTCTATGTACATCCACAGTGGGAGGTCCGGACGAAGACGTTTCTTCTTGCACCTCAGAATGGACATTTCCGACAGCATGTAGGTGGAGCGCCGTCCCTGGCTCTGTGTCGAGCGCACAGTGGACACTGAAGGATGTCTGGGACCCTGTTCTTAAAAGTCTTGGGCCGGGTGACAGCCAGAAGCTGGAGCATTTCTTCCGCGACGTACTAAGGATATGGAACGTGGCTTCTGTCGACATCGTGAAGAAGCTTGATTCTTTGACGTCGCTGGCTGGACATGAGTTTGGGCCCGACCCCCTTCCCCTCGGATTGCAGACAGAAGCCCTTCAGTTGTACGTGGAACTGGAGCAATTGGCTGAAGGGGCGGACGAGCCAGGCTTGAATTTTATCAGGTCAGTCATTATTATGTCGGATGTTGATCATTAATCACACGAGAAAAGCCCCGCTCACCCAAATCACTTCGTAGGAACGCCTTTAAAGACAAGCCTCTCATCTTTTTGTCTTCTGATGAAACTACAGGGAGGCGGTGGCTCAGGATGTCCGAATGCGTTTGGGAGAGTGCCGCCGCCATGGTCCCCAACACGTCATGCCTCGAATCGGCTTACCCCAACGTCTCAACACTGTTCGTGAACATTCTCCAAATGTCTGGTCTGGGCTTCCCACAAGTCTTTCGGCAGCTCGCCACTATTCGTAGCAAAAAGACTATTCTCTCGGTCAACCAAGCGGAGGCACTCCTCCAATCTCTTAACGATCTCCTACCTCCGAGCCTAGACATTTCTAGCACTTTTAATGTTACCGGACATCGGGATTTTGCCAGCGTCATGGAAATGAGAAATAAGATCAAAGATTGTTATGTTTTCCCCGTTCGCATGCGGGACAGATCAGTACGGCTCATGTCCTCAAGCAATGACTTTGCCATACCGGATGGGCATACTTGCGCCGAGCTGCTTCGAAACAGCGTGGACATGCTTGACTTTGACGTCGACACGGTGCGGCGTCTCGATCCCCTTCTCCAGGCTGCTGGCTTGGCGGAGAAATACATGTCACTGTCTATATCCGTGACGGGTAAGGCCTCCGTGGACAGGATATTCGAGCTAGATCAAACGATCTCCTCTGCTATTTGCCGCAGAGCTGCCGTTTGGACAAGGTAAGTCTTTTCGCCAAGCAAAGCCACGATTGTCGAGAGGGCTTGTCTATTTTCCCACCGGTACGCTAATGAACATATCTAAATACAGCATCGCGGCCCATTTTAAAAGCCCTCGAGTAGCCGGGGGAACATCTAAGCTCCACCACACTCTCAACGAGCTGAGAGTTTTTACCGTCATCAAGACAATGCCAACCTTAGCCACGGTTCGTGCAAACGAGGCCGGCGCCGACAACCCACTTCGCATAGAGGAGGCTGTCAGCGGTAGGCTGAGGATTTATATCCCTGCCGCCTCGCAGTACCTTGATGACAGAGAATACTGTATCGCCTCACGACTTCCCTTGGAGCTGGCTGCGTATCTGATGGAGTGCGAGCCTGGTATTGTCGATCCCCAGATTGTATGCATCGTGGCGAGTGTCCTCCGGGTCACCAAGCCCAATACGGCTCTCCGAATCCTCCGGAACAAGGCAATCCACTTTGTAGGCCCGGCGTTTGATGAAGCCGCTCTAAGAGCTGATCAGCCGGATTTCGATACCAGCATGACCCTGGTGAAGAAGATGATCATACCGCGAGTCCGGCTTCCCTCGGCATTTACAAAGCCCAAACAGACCGAAGACAAGACACTGCTCTCGCCGGAAGTACAACCGCCACAATCAGACCCGACTGATGCACCTACCCGACCTTTGTCTTTCTCCCCGGCGTCTACGTCGCCCGGTCCGAGTGATTCGGGGAGTAAAAAGTCTCTATTGCCCACTTATAACTCACCGCGCGATCTTGAGGAGCTACTGGGAACGCCTTACCCGCCTCGGATTGTCAAAAAGGTCCCCCTGACACTAGACCCGGCCTACAGCCACCTGCTCAAGCATGTTGTGGCAAAAGCCCGCATGGCACAGCTACCGTACGAGAGCGCTGCATTTGACATGTCGGCACTGCTCGACGTGATAGGCAGCGAGCCAACGACACAGTCATCGTTTTCTTTCGTATCTGATGACCAATTCGACTGGCAGCGCATGGTTTGCGCGGCGGGTGAGCTGTTTGTAAGTCTACAATTCGTCTTGAAGACCCGTCTATTTTTGCTTCAGTAGGCATAGGAATCTTTGCTGAATCTATATGTAGACATTCGAGCTGCTCTCGGGGCTGAATCCGAAGCTACCTACCTTCTCGCGCGACAACTGGCAAAGCGCAGTGCGCCACTTCGCCACTGCGCACCCAGAGTATGTGAACCTGACAAAAAAAGATGGCTGCGAGCGATCGGACATCTTCTATACCGACTCGAAGGGCATATTGACTACGACATTCATCCAACGGGGCTATCTCGACGAGACGTGGCGCGGCACGACGCCATATTACCATATCGAGGTTAAGACCACGATGCGAAATCTTGAGAAGCCATTCTTCATGGGCAGTTTTCAGTTCGATCTAGTAAGTCTCCCTATCTTCCAGGATATTACTATTTACCTCACGCAACGCAGCGCCACACCACTTCCATTCTCTCTATTGGAATACTTGGACGGGGGCTAACGTGTTGAGCGCAGATGCAAACCATGAAGCAGAGCCAGGCGCATCAGAAGAAGGAACAATTGTACGTCATCTTCCGCGTATACGGGCTGAACTCTGGCCACGTCGGCGTCAAGGTGTACGTAGACCCCATGCGGGCAAAAGAGAAGCAGAGGCTGGATTTTGAATGGACGGACGGGATTTGGATGGTCACGCCGCGGACGTCACGGATGCAGCCGGAACCACGAACACCAGGTCTTTCCACGTGGGCGCCCATCAGCGGGGCAGGCAAAGAATTCACTTTTGGAGGGACTTCGCCCGTGTTTGGAGGGTCGCCCAATTCCTCATTCGGAGGTTGAGCGGAGGCATACAGGGATGGAAAGCGGACCACCCGCTTAGACCGAGATGTTGCTGAGTTTCGTCGCAATGATACCACAATATAATCAGCCAGCAGAATCCTACCAAGTTCCACTGGTGTGGTGAACAGGCTCAGTTTGAAAGGCTAATGAACTACGGAGGAGCTGAGAGGTCCTGACTTGTAGAATCTCTCTGGATGAACTAGCTGCTTCAGAAATGCCATCTAGTGTTTCATAACCACTCATTCATCGGGTTAAGCTATGCGTCTCTATGACCAAGTCACAGTGAATTATGGGCATGGGGCTGAGTTGACGAGCTACTATGAGCGCACTATCTGATTCCCCGAGCTTTCCCAAGCTGAAGCGATAGCCTCGAGGAAGCCCACAGCGTTTATACTATGAAGTTGCTGAATTGCGGAAAGGGCTCCACAACTTTGAGTGGCCATGACATTCACAACATTTCCTCTCGTTTACGCTTCTATTTCATCGTCGCTGCCATGGCTGACTCTTCGCTTATCTCCAACGACGGCTAGGGTGACACTTACTCTATCGTAGAGAAGCACGGGTCTCGGAAGGTAACAGGGACTTGGTTACACCCCTCGTACTAGAAGACTCATACGATCCCAGCAGCCCCTCCTGGCCAAACTTACCCCGTCCTACAGCAAGCTAAGCATGACTAAAGGAGCGTGCTCAACATGGGACTTCCGTGGTTTCCAGACATCCAGAGTCCCTATTGTTAGGTCTGCGACTCGAGAACGCCAGGATGACTGACTAGTAGTAAGTCAGCTCTATCGGGTCAAGCTAGATGCCTGGCCAGACTATACTCGCGTTGCTTATGCCCAGATAACCCGTGAAGTTCCATGATTGAGTCAGTCTACTTAATCTCCTGAATCCTATCAAGTGATTTTTCTTTTGGAAAATAGTGTCGTAGCAGGTGATCAAAATTTTGGCCATGGGACTAATATTAAGTTGGTATGTCGGAACACTAGCTCTGACTCAATACAAAATGAAGACGACAGGGAAGAGAACTAAGAAAGGTGGCGATGGCCTCATTGAGCGCCCGATCATGCTTGCTACACCGACAAAAGGGGACGAACCAACGGAATAAAACAGAAAAGAAGAGAAACGTGATAAAAAGTCATAGGATAATACCGCTTCATACAAATCTCTAAGATCGACCCTGCTGTACCACACCACGCTCCTCAGTTTCAGCACGACACCGTCAATTGGCCACCTTGTTCGCTGAAGCCTCTTTGAGCTCCTCCTTCTCGCGGTTCCATTCCGTCTCGAAGTCTGTGACAATGGCCCTGAATTCTTTCTTCACCGTCTGCGCCCATGAAACACCTCGTCGAAGTCTCGGGGTGTTAGCATCATTGCCCTTCCGGGTTTTGATGTCCTCGGGGATTAGGCTCCAGAAAACATCTATGACGGCGTCCCTCAGATTATCATTTCCGCTCCCGCTTCTGTCTCTGGCCCCTGGGTTTCCCATATTTTCATCACCATCAAGCTCTGGCGTGCCTTCTCGCGATCGGTTCAACACTTGGCCCACGCGGCTTACGCGGCTTTTGATGTTTCCAAACTCTTTTGTCACCTTCCTCGCTCCTATTGCGACCCCAACTCCCAAGGATCTTCTTGGCCGCTTTTTGTCTTTGCCCACTGCCGAATCGTCGGGCGGAGCCAACGTGTTCTCTCCCTCCACTTTGTCCTCAAAGCCTGGCGAGGTTGGCGGGACAGCAATCTCTGTAACGGATATAACAGTTTCTTGCTGTATTTGAGTCGAAAAGTCCCCCGTGGCCTCGTCGATGGAGCGTGTCTCTTTTGTAGTGATGGAGCTCCTCAGCTTTGCCGATGAAAAGTCGCACATGGATTTGATCTTCGTGTGCGCAGCAGTAGAGAGTTTCCAAACCTCACCATCTTTCAACTCGTAAGCAGGGATCCGAACAAAGGTTTCCATGACCTCGACCGTGTCTATAACCATCTCCCTCGAGGCACGAAACCACTCCCTGTGGCCGCCCCCGCACTGTTCGCATTCCACAATGGCGAGGTTGTGGTGGCGAAGCACGGTCTGAGCAAGCTTCTCAGCCTTATGGGCCGCGAAAAAGGGGCCGTCGCGGGTTTCGTGAAGAATTTCCGCGTTGGCCCCGTAGCAGTTGCCGGACTGGTTGAGCCTCCTTCTTGCGGTAGTTCTTGTCCACCCAATTTTGAACAGCCCCTTCTCAGTTTTGTGCCCGAGAACATAGACAATTCCATGTTCTTTTTGTATCGCAGTCAGAGGTTTGTATATCTCGGAGAAGACTGGTGCGTGGTCCCGTAGCGATCCTTTCCGCACAAGGCTTGCCACGCCAACTCCGATGATCCTTTGAGCCGCGGTAGTATGAGCGCCGTCGGGGTTGCGAACGGCGTCGGTGTGACTGGAGGTTGTGATGGTCATGGTGGAGAACTCGTCTGTGACGGACTCGACGTGGGCGTTATCCAGTCGGTGGTTAACATCCGATGCCGGTTCGGGCCGCCTGGCTTCATCGAGTACGGTGCTGGTAGATGGCGTCGTAGGGGCTCTATCGAGAGACTTGCGGCCTCCTTCGTCCCCATCATCGCCAACTGTGGGAGGTTGATAGGCTGGTGGAGCAACGGCCACCGCACGATTTACTTTCCATTCCCGGAAGGCCTTTGTAACCCTTGGTCGGTGCGTATGGCAGTGCGAAGCAATGAGAAATATCTCGATGCGTGCGAGGAACTCATCGGTTTCGGGCCACTCCTCCAAGAGAATGAAATCGTCCAAAAGAGCTTTGGCCTGCACTGGCTGATGGGGACGTATCGAGCACGGTGCGTTAGACGTTTTGGCCCATTCTGGACAGTTTCCGAACTCCGAGTTCTTCGAATCTAGGCAAATAGCCATGCGCGAGTGAATCGCAAATAGTTTCTCAAGCACCGGATGCTCGGAAGGAATTTTGCTCGTAGCCATGTCGAGGGCAATGGTGCAACGAAACCAGGGCCAACAGTTGAGATGTCAGAATGAGAGTACAATGACGACGTCAGAGTCGAGCAACGGAAAGGGAAGCAGCGTGGATGAGCGATCAAGGGGACTAAATACACATCCTGCCAACATGCAGCTAGGAGGGGCGCAAAAGCAAAGCAAGTCACCAAGAGCCCATCCAACCTCGTCTGCATCGAGATGTAACCTTCACTATGCAGTTGGTTCTTCGTGCATATCATCAACCTTCCTAATGTAGGTAGTGCCTCCGCACCAGCCCAAGTCAACCAATGGATTGGCTCCGCAGCAGTGCGTCTGTTGATCCATGCCGTTCAGCTGAACACACGGCCCCGCCTCCTTTTCGGCTCGCAGGGATCTAACTTGTCCGATGCTGAGAGTTCCTGAACTGATGGACACAGCTCCTAGAAGAAGACGCAAGACCGGGCGACCGTGAGTGCTAACTAGCGGGCCGTTGAAGCAGCAGAGCACGGCCGCTGTCTTCGCAATCAAGTATAAGGGCCTGATATTCTTCAGATGCCAAGATTCGGGTACTCGATGTGGCCCGCCTGAACAGACCCTGTCAAACTCGTGGACCTTCGGTCCCAAGGCTTCTTTTATCGACTGGCCATTTCCACCTCAAAACTGGATCAACGCTGTCAGCTGTTAGCTCGCTACCTCTCAATTTTGTGGTTTGAGGCGATAAGATCGTAATCTTCTGCTCTCAAAGTGTCTTTATTGCCTTCAAAGTAGAGTTGTCCAGGCTAGGGTTCAATTTATCGTTCGATTCCCCAGGGCCACTCCATCATCAGGAAGATCCTGATGTCGGTCTGAGTCCAAAGTCGTCGAGGGACCGTTCTTCTCAGGTGGCGATAAAAGATCGACGGAACCATTTAACAACTAATCCCTGACCATCATGTTTCGTCCATCAAGTTATCTTGGTAGTTGTCCTGCCCCCAGACTAAAACCAGAATTCTTGAGCTCTTAGGCGATAGTTAAACGAGGTTGAGGGATTTGTCAAAGAACAAAAGATTGCTGGGCTTGGGTGAAGGGACGGACACTGTATTGGTCAGGATTTGTTACTGACTGAGACATTGGGTGCAGCTGTCGCTTCAATGGGTGGCGTTCTACTATCGTCAGCACTGTTCAAGGAGTTTTAAACATTACAGGCAGCCTTCATCGGTCTTACAAGCGGCTTCGCGGGTTTTTGGAACTATCTTCTGCTGTCCATGTTTGACGTTGTAGTGATCTTTCACTTCTCCTCCCTTCCATAATGTTGTTATACGGCTTCTCGCCGGAATCTGAGTTCCTCCACTTCTAAAGCTGAAGAATATTATTTGGCTTGCCCTCGATTCGATCGACGACGTGGCCTCCAAGGGTTGGCAGGAACTGGAAGCCGTGCCGCTCCCTATCGAAAGGCGCCACTGAACTGTCAGGTTATTATGTAGTACATTTAGTCTTGAGTAGAAGTATATATTGGGTGAAAGAGAGTGTATTAAACTTTATGGGCTATATTGACTTAGCTAGATTAACCTTTATATTAAATAAAGCCCAAGCTGTTAGTTAGTAGGTCGCAAGAGCTCATTAGTCATTTTACTACCTAACTAGTTTTCTTTCTTTATACTCTATATTTAGATATTCTATTACATGTATCCACTGTATCTTATATATTATATAGTGATTAATAGTAACATATATAATAAGCAAGTGAAACAGGCAAGTGAGTGAAACAAAAATCCCTCACCTTACATCTTCTCTATTTAATCAATTAATTCTCAACCACCCAGTAATGTCACAGCCTAATAATGAGGCTAGAATGCTTCTTGCCCTTCAGGCCCTTTAAAATAACCCAAAATTAAAGCTCCGACGCACTGCAGCGATCTATACAGTCAACCTAACAACACTCTGGCGTCGGCAACAAGGCATCTAATCTCGACGTAATACTATCCCCCAATCGCGTCGACTGACTGATCTAGAGGAATAGATCCTCATTCAGTTCATTTTTGACCTAGATTCGCGAGGATTTCCCCCCCGGCTATATAATGTAAAAGCTATAGCTAATTAATTACTTACTAACTGCGACGCGCTACTAGTTAGTATATATTAGGCTTTAAACTTTATTAAGTAATATCTAGACCTTAAGATATATTTTTTCTAGAAATATAATTACTAAAGAG